>JASANN010000126.1:170907-227778 GCA_031762395.1 Calameuta pygmaea | reverse complement strand
CGTACGTATATACTTACTTGTCTGTGTCGTATAGTACGTACGTATATACTTACCCGTCTGTGTCCTATAGTACGTACGTATATACTTACCCGTCTGTGTGGTATAGTACGTACGTATATACTTACTTGTCTGTGTCGTATAGTACGTACGTATATACTTACCCGTCTGTGTCCTATAGTACGTACATATATACTTACCCGTCTGTGTGGTATAGTACGTACGTATATACTTACCCATGTGTGACGTATAGTACGTACGTATATACTTACCCGTCTGTGACGTATAGTACGTACGTACATACTTACCCGTCTGTGTGGTATAGTACGTACGTATATACTTACCCGTGTGTGACGTATAGTACGTACGTATATACTTACTTGTCTGTGTGGTATAGTACGTACGTATATACTTACCCGTCTGTGTCCTATAGTACGTACGTATATACTTACCCGTGAAAGTATCTACGTACGTACTCTAATGCGATGATGTCCTGGACCGAAAGTTGCGCAGTAGCAAAATATGCTGATGAGAATAACTGGTGTCACATTGTGGGCCGTTGAACCTCTCAGACATTCTCTTTGGTTGCAGAGTAGACTCGGGCGTGTCCTTAATAAAAATCATATATCCCGTGTAAAAAAAAGAAATGAAATAAAACAATCGCCAGAGTATAGCTACGCGCGCAGGTGCTTATCGGATTTAACGGAATGCATTATTAAAAAAAAAAAAAGTCACATCAAATCAACTTCAACAATCTCGAATGTCTTTTCCGAGACATCGTGAGTTCGTGCAAGAAATTTTTGCCTTTTGATTTCGACTTTCTTATATCTCGTACATCTTTTTTTACATTCTCCGTATCTCCTGGTGGACGATGACAAAGGGTACAGGGCCCCTCGGCACCCTTGACACGCTCCTGCGTATTACGAAAGGTCTCTTAACTCGCGGAAAGAGGGTTTATGGACTCTTGGCAGAGACGGCTGTCTTTCTCGAAACCTTAGGGCGGTATATGCCGGGGTCGACCTCGTGGGCGTAAACCGCGAAGTTCGATGTGAACTCGGCATAAAATGGCCAAAGCTGGTCACGAATGGTCGATTTTCTGCCGTCGAATAAAGTTATACGTATTGGACGACTTAAAGGACGTATGAGCGTAGGGTGTAATGGGGACTCATATGTGCCGTATGTGTATATTTGGGTTTACAGATAGATATGGGTACTATATATATATATATATAATCTTGAACGAACGGAACATGTAAGTACGATGTGTGTGACCGTGCCCAGACTCCGTATATCCTCGCTCCATTATTAATTTCATATAGCAACTGCCGTCGGCGGGCAGCATGTGTACACATATGTGGATGCAGGCGGGATACATGCGTGGGTCAGTGATAATGCGAAATCGCGACGCAGATCGGTAAGGACCTTGAGGAAGGATTGTCTCTCAAGGTCCTGTCGAGTTCCTTTCCCTCCGGCGCTGTTTCTTCTTCGTATTGGAATTTCTTTAAGGATTGCGTTAGGTTAGGTTACCAGCCTACCTGACCGTCCGCTTATACACGGTGGTTTGGATATAAGAAAAATCCGATATATATATGTATATGTCGTGCCAGTATGCAATAATATTATTTTACGACGAACCTAGTTAATCTTAATTGTATAGATATAGTCGTAGGTGAAATGGATTTGTTCAGTTATGTGTTTCGGCGATTGGCCATTTGCTGCTGAGATTTCGGGGTCGCTCGATGGAAACGGTCAAATGTCACGCGGTGCCTCAAATACCAAATGGGACACGCATAAATGGTTTATTTGCGTTTTCACGCAACGGCAAGCTTTCTGTCGCCTACATGTGTACACCCTGAGCACTTAGCGCACACGTGTGTGCATGGCTGCGTTTGCTCAAGAAACGAACGTTCGCCAGAGCCAGCCAATCGGAAGCGTCTCACGTGCTGCTGCGTTACAAAACGCCAACTTGCACAATAGTCGGCTCGCAATGCGTAAGAAAGGTGATAGGAACCGGGCCTAAGGTTTTATTTTACTTTTAATGGCGAGCTGTCGCCTCGATTGGTTTTGATAGCGGTTTTTAGTTTTCATAAAAATTTTACGAGCGATTTAATTTATACGCGACGAAATTACGTAGCTTTGGGAATTGGGGAAATTTTGGAGAAAAAAAGAAAACAAAAATTTTTTTTTATACTGGAAAACTGTGAACTTGCGTTTCAGGTAGATGGGATATAACATTGACGGTTATGGGCTGGTGCACATGTGAGGCAAGGTAAACGCGACTGTAATCAATACTGCACTGTGTACTGTGTTAATGCAATGCACGTGTCAGAATGGAGAAATCAAATTTGTCATTTTTGGTACTTGGTTAACGTAAGGGGGGGGGGGGGGGGGATAATTTTTTTTTTATTGCTATTTAACGCTGGGTTTTCATGAAACTGCTGCCGGCTTGGGTTAACCAGGGCAATGAACTTTCGAGTCGAAGGAAACTCAGGGACTTCATTTTTATCTCGTGGACCACGTGCTCGTTAGACGTCACTGCTGTGAAGCGCTGCAGTCAAGTTGTAAGTAAGACGGCGAGCACGGCTTAATGGAAACGTATAAACGGGGCTTGAGACGGGTGAGACTTTTATTTTTTAAATATCAGTCGGTCGCCATTGGCGGAGAAATGCAAAATTTTTTAAGTGCATTGCGACACATATATATATATATATAATAAAAAATATATATTTTATTAAACTCAAAAAAAATCATAGTATATGGTGTCCACGTGGTGCGTGTTCCCTTGGCAACCGAGAAAATGTCGTCGCCATTATCTCGCGTATTATTATCGCGCGACAACATTGTACGCTTATCCGGCCGGAATGCGTCCAATGAAAGCAAGGTTGATTTCAAGGAGATTGCAATTCCTGATCGATTATGCGCTCGTTCCAGTTTCCCCAGGATTTTTCAATCCCTTTTTGAAGTGAAAGCTCCACGGCTTTTTCGCCCGTCAAGGTTTCCTTTAGTTGCATCATTGCCGCAGGCTCTAAAGCGCAGTTCACAATGACACCACGTGGATCCGCGTCGCGATATATTCGCAGAAAATAATTTTGAAAAAAAAATTTTTTTTTTGCAATTTTCGCGAAATCACGAACAACACAAATTTTTCGCTTCGATAACGGCGACAGTCGATCCTTGCAATTTCAAAGCCGTGAAGTCAATAGCAATGTATATTTTTTCATATGGATATGTAAATATTCGTTTTTACGTTCCGCTGTGTGACGTCACAAAGGATCCTTTCTCAATCGAAACTGCACAAAAAGCCTCTTTGTTCGAGTTTCCTCGTCCTGCGCTGGTTCCCTTCTGGCCACTGACCTCCTCTTCGGCGTCCCGACGGCCAGACTTGGAAATCTTTGATCTTTCATCTCGAACGCCGGTGTCTCCGGTACGTCGGTATTTCCGTAGGAGTTTGCAGCGTCGAGTCTCTCTCTTTTTTTTTTTGGAAATACTTCTTTTTCGATCGTAAAAATTTGGGTCGTGTTTGATATTATTTTTTTGCAATTCGAAAAAAATTTCTAAAATTTGGAAAATATCTAATTCTAATAATCAGTCAGGGACGGCTTATCTTGGTCGTTGACCAATCAGCTTCTTGCGGAGAGTAATGGCTGCAAGTGATGTCATTTCTGAGATTGCAAGGGTCAGCGTAGAAGGAGCGAACGTGTTCCTGGGACGTTTGTGGTCTGTGGACAGAATCGCTCTTGGCTACGTCATTTGTCAAGCGAATTCAACTTGAATTCCCGCTGAACGATTTTGCCCTGATAATATCGAGAAATTAATTAACTCGCCGTTTAACCGAGCGTAAATAACGATCGCCTTAAAGTTTTTTTTTTACCATCTGACTTTTGATTTACAGATCAGTGATTTAACAGTCGCGTAATGACTTTCGATTGTTCCTTATCAAAAATGAAAAGTTTTCACTTTTTTTTTTTTTTTTCATTTCAAAAAATATTAATATTTGCCCTGATAATTTTGAGTTATCTGTCATCGACGAATCACAGATTCCCTAGGTCAAACAAGAGAGCAATGTAGCTCGAATAATTTTCAAAATCCCTTCAGTCATTTCTTAAATAAAAAATTATAATTTCAGCACTCTCAAAAAAAAATCCAAAAATCATCCAATCACGAGAATTTAATTTTATAAATTCACAAAAAATTTTCATATCTGTCCTCGACTATCCTGACGCAACGAGGAAATCGAAAGTGTCGAATTTTTTGGAAAAAAAAATTTTTTCAAAAAGGTCGATACACTGACAATAGAGCTACTGCTGGTATACATTCATCCCTGGTTACAAAGCAAGGTAAACCAACAGTGTAAAAGTACGCAAGCACCTGGTCCCAGGTATGCATGCCTCAACCAAACCATTTTGGGCCCACTAGATGCCCAAAGATTGGGTCCTGGTATCCTCCAGAAGTTTGAATGCGTGGGCGCATCAGTCTAGGGATCCTTCCTTTTCTTCTTCTTCTTACCTTTTTTTTTATCCTAACCTTGTCCTATACCTACTAAAAGCACTCTGTCCCTCTCTCACCAATTCCATCCAGCTGATGTTTGTCTTCCTTCCGTTACACAGGCAGCAGCTGTTTCGAATAATATTCCAGCGACGTGGCCTCAGCTTTTTGTAGAAAACCCAAAAGGATCGTCGCACGGGCAGAAATCAAGGTCCGTCGACAAAGAACTGCCAAGTCTGTAAGACAGCGACGCTATTACGTACGCTCGGCGACGCCCGGCGTCGCCATACAACGAAATTCTAAAAGAAAACCAGATAAAGAATTCGGTTGCGTATATATATATATATATATATATCACCAGCTGATTTCCTGTAACGATCTATACTGGCTTTTGTCATTTTCTGTATTCTCAGATCGTCACGTCCCACGCTCTGACTATATATATATATATATATAGTCCACATATGTGAATCGATTACATACAGTGCCTATACCTAACCTACCTACCTACCTATCCTATCTGCCTGCCTACCTACCTACCTACCTACCTACCTACCTAACTTGCTATCAGCTAACCAAGTACCGGATTCTGGTGGAAAGAAAAAAATCTTTACGGACCGTTAGATAAACTTGGCCTGTTGCCTTGCCGGTAGACACGTTACGTACAGCCCGTTGCTGCCACAATGTATACCAAGTCGAAGAATTATTAACGCAACCGTGTATACGTACATATGCATTTTTTTAAGTTACTGGTAACTCGCAACCGCAGTGCTTGCCGGTTGCAGATAAGGAGACTCGTATACTAGGTGATACGTAGTATCGCTGAAGTAGGTAGAATCAATGTGGAGAAGCAATGCGAAGGTATGGAATTTTTTTTTTATTTTACCTCAGTCTTCAGCGCCCTGCCACACCTCGAGGTACCAACCCTGGGAACGTTATTTCTTGGTAAACTCATTAGCCGCGTAATTAGAACGAACCAGAGAGACTGTTTTTACTAATTGTAAGATGAATAACGATGAAATCAGTAGGCAGATACCTTAATTAATTAAACACAGCGTGACAATATTTAAACAGGCCCAGAAAATGGGACTGAAACTTTCAGCCATGTTTTTTTTTTCAGGTGAGCATATTTTTTTTAATTAACTAGCAGGGATTGAAATTTTATGGAATTCTTGAAATTGGTAATTTTCTGCCGCTAATGTGTATACTGGATGCACTCGATGCACTGCAGGAAGGATTAGTACCAGCTGGCCAATCCAGGTGTCATCTCCTCGCCAATCCTGTCTCTTCTAATCTCGTTACCGTCCCCGTTAACCTGTACAACATGTCGGCAGCCAAGAAACACAGATCGTCAGGATCGATCGGTGCTAGAAGTCAGGCCAGACTCGCAGTCAAACGAGCCTTCTAACCTACCTTCACTTTCGTGCCGAACGGTCACGTAATTATCGGCAGAGACGGGAATATATTTTTTTTGTCTTTTTACATTTTTTTTCTTCTTAATTTAATATGTCCCGTCGTGCGGTTGAAAAAAAAAAATGAACGGTCGTTAAAAATCACTCGTTCGAATTTACACAGGCTGTTTCGGTCGATGAGTTAAGAAATTGTAAGTTTATAAGAAAAAAAAAAAAAAAAAAAAAAAAAAACGATCTCATGGTGGCTGCACTGTCATTATCGCAAATTAAAAAATGCACGTAAAATGCTGTCCCTTGCTTAGCCTCTGTATCTGCGTTTGTGGCCGACCGCGAGATCGTCGCCTTTTTATCGGATCCTCAGGGAAGCAGTGCCGAACGTCATTCGCGATTGTGAAAACGCGCCTTTGGCTTTCATTTCAGTTTCTTGGGAATACGTTGATTACGCGCGAAAGGATTTCATACGTTGAAATCGCCAACGGAAGTTTGCTGGAGAAAGCGAGGACGTAATTTTTTATATATTATTATTTGACATCGATAATCAAAATTGATAAGAGAAATTTTGTTCCACCATTCGTTCGCGATTAATGAATTTTTCAAATTTTCTAACGGGCTTCTTGTAAAATTTTTTTTTATATTCTCATACGCGTTTCCATGTAACGGATCCCCTTTCTCCCATACGACCTGGACGAAGGGATCTTTCCATTGGAAAATTAACGCAGCCTATGGATCTACCTTGCCTTTTTCCATGATTCCTTCCGACCTGCCAGAAGCCACGTGCAAGTTTCTACTTCGGCCAGCTGACGACCGTCATGGCGGCACCGGGTTGCCAATAGAAATCAGCTGTCTCTCCCATCCATTATCCTTTCGTCCTTCTATCCTTTAGGTACACAGGAAAAAATGCCACCAGGATGACATTCAAGTATCCAAGGACAAGAAATTGTATCGGATATTTTACATCGATCTTACGTTCCTGATATCATCGTACCTTTTCGTTACGTAACTCAAAATAGTATCTTGATCGTTTAAAAAAAAAATCCACTTGAATATAACAAATTTTTTAATATTAAAATTCATACCCATCATCGCACTAGTAGCATCGAAAATTTCTAACGCGATATACATAATAAATTTTTATTTTCAAATGCCACTTCAGCCTCGACGACGATTATCACCAGGTATGGCAGCTGTGACAAGGGCCTTGACTTGTACTCCAGAAGTTACTAGGACAATGAACTAGAATTATACCTATATAGACGCTACGCGATACAGTAGCTTACCGCTCCGTGAAATATAATTTCAGGCAGCACTGCGCCAAGTTACGTAATTTAAATTGTTAAATCAGAAGGAAAATCAAAATGCGATATAGGTTCGTTTAGGAATAATAATAATAACAATAGAGAGCTTGATAAGGTTCAGCCCGATAAGCCCTGTAGAAATCATACGATATTTACACAGTGGATTAGGTATCTACGGTCCGAGCGAAACGGTACCTGCAGACCTAACCCTTTCTCGAAGGACCCAACAAGGGTAAAATGGCAAAGAGAAAAGGGCAGGTGGGACCGTAATGCTCTCTCTCATGGAGCAACGTCACCCAAGGGGTAGGTATATCCAATTATTAAAATTAGAGGGTTTTATCGCCTTCGATGAAATACCCAAAGAAGGTACAGGGATCCAAAGCTCGTCCTGTGGTACCCACGTATTTTCATCCCTTAAAAGGACAAGCAGGCTACCCTTAGCCAAGTATCCAAGGGTTCCCGTAGTTTCCGTCTACGGACTCTATAGTAGGTCCCAGTTGGAAGGGATGCGCTACGAAATTTCGTGCAAATGCACATCGAGGGTCGATAAATAAGGCCCAATTAGGCTACGTGAAATTGCATTGCCGATCCGCGTCTTGTGTCAATGAAATGTTCGTACGGTGAACGAGCTGTGAACAGGCTACGTCGACCTTAAGCCTGATTCTTATGGTCTCCTCTGTATGTTCAATGTCGTCCATCTACCTCGTGGTCATTGTACCGTGGAGGTGCTATCTGTTGGGTCCAGCTGCATCCTCGATGGTTATATGTAGCGAGGATGCCACTATAGGTAGACGTTTATGCTACTCCGGGCTCCGAACCTGACAAAAGCCGACCTTCGGGCTGACATTCACTCCACGTCCTCTCTCTTTCTCTCTGCCTCCCCTCCTGCTCGCCCCCCCCCCCCTCTCTCGCTCCTATGCTCTTCGTTTCTTCTCTCCCTCTCTCCTTTCTTTCTTCCACTTGAACTCGTCTCTCCTTCCCTTTCTCTTTATTTCTTTCTCTACCGAGCCGGCTCGGGGCCCTACAATCATCTTGGGACTGGACCCAGCTACTGCCAGGCACAAAGACCCGTCATTCCAGCCAACTCCCCGCGGGTGTCCTTACCGTGAATACTTTTGGGCCCTTTTTCCGAACCGTAGTCCGAATCCCTCACGAGGATCTTTTGGGACTTATGGTAATGATTTTTATAAATTTTTTTTCTTTTTTTTTCATATACTTTTTTGGATCCCACGCTCGTTATCTGTACGGAGAATTGATCCTCTCGGGAAGTGACTCCGATCGATTTTGATACCGGATGATCTTGTCCTGGAGAAAAAGTACCTACCGTAAGGCCCAGAAGGAGGGGGCCCCGACCTCGGGATATTCATGGAGAATGGCCACGAGCGCCAATGAGGCTTTTACGAGCGTTCTCTTTGATGAATTCGGCCGGTCGACGTCTTTCTCGTGTAAACGAGCAGGTCCGGGTCGTTGCTTTTGCCGCGTTCGGGTTGCTTTTGAATTAGTGAATTGTGTATACATATATATATGTATATGGCAACTTTGGGATAAATCTGTACGCAGGTTCCATCAGTGCCCGGACTACGGCAGTCACGTACTGTGTATATGAGATTCATTTTTTTTTTTTTTTTCAGGAATATATGAAATACGAGACACCGACGATTTTTATCAAATGAAAATTCGTAATCCTTTCTCCAAACTTAATCCCATATACGAAGTGCCATGTAGTACACTGAAAATTATTACGAATAGCGTATACGAGTATTGCTAATTAAATACGTGATGCATGCTACTGAATTTTAATTAATATCGGCGTACGATTTTGGACTTTAGAAAATTTTTTACTCTCAAAATTTATTTTCATTAATATTCGCTCTCGCGATTCCCAATGCCGTTTTACAAGTTCGACATTTTTAATTGCTCTTCGGATTTTCATACAATGCAACGTTATTACATTGCAACGCTACGTCCGAACTGTTGTGCGTTAAATATTTTTTTTTTGAACCACGTATAAATTTTTTGAAATATTTTAGCTATGAGCCGATTTCGAATTGGATCGAGCTCTTGATTAAATGAATAGTGGCGAAAAATTTTTTTTTTTCGAAAACAAGACTTGTACTACATTGCTGTGAGATTTTGTTATTTTCCCAGACAGCACGTAGTGGAGGTTCATCTTACGAGGCCCTTACGAGTCTTGGATCTCAGGTCAGGATTTAGTCGGGATCTTCGCTTTGTCGACTATCCAGAAGGTTTAAGGTCAGACACGGTAGACATTAAGGATTTCGTTTACCTGTCCGAATAAAAGGTCGGCATTGCCTGTAACAGTCTACAGAATTACATCTGAGTAAATACATGTCCTCCATCCGTGAGCACTGTACTACATTCGCAAAGTATCACTACGATATATACGTAGTTTGAATTAAAAAATTTTTTTTCATAATTTCCAAAATTCTTTCTCAACTAAGTTATGTACTCGTATAACCCGCATTAAGCAACTACCATACGCAATCTGACAATAGACTAGAGACGGTGAAAGTTGTCAGTCGATATACCTAAGGTATTCAAAAAGTTCCAGCGACATGCTCATGAGCAATGCAGCAAGGCCCTTCAAGGTGTGCCGGAAACGCCATAATCGCCGTACACAGCAACTCGACCAGACTGACTCGTATCGTCAAAAAAAAAAAAGTACATTCCTTTGAATACTGACGAAATAAAAATGGGAAAAGCACTCGTCGATATATTTTTAAAAGTCAAAAATAAAAAAAATAGCAATTTCAATATGCACGGTAGGACTGATAAAACGGTTACATTGCTTCTTAAATGGGATGGGAATGTAATTTTAGTCGTGTGTGTGTATACCAATATATATATGAGCAAAAGCGACACTTATGAAATTGGTTGGCCGACAGACCTTCGCCCGATCATAGTTCGTCCGTCCTTTCACCTTTCCCTCCGCCGTCGTAGCATTTGTCATTCCATTTTGTTAAGACCTTAAAGCAACCTCCTTTTACCTGGAGCTTCGGTGCCAGGTTGAAACGAAGGGCCCCGTTGGCACCGTCTGGGACCGTGAGTCCCAAGGTCCCCAGAGCTCCGTCCCTCCGTTAAGTTTCCTGCGATGATACAGTCGCTTCGTTCTAAGCTCTATCGCGAGACCCAACTTCCCTTCTTCCTCCTTTGCCTCTGGCACATACATTGCTTCGATCTACGAGTCCACATTCACTTTCCTCGTTGCTCTGTAATTTTTCTGTCATCGCACACCCGACTTTGCTCCCTTTTTCCCCTCCTCTATTTCTCATTGTCTTTCTCCGGTTACACGCCTACGAGACTACGAGTCTTGTATACAAATTTCACTGACTCGTTCGTACGTAATTAACGAGACGCCATCGATCCAAGTGGATCTCGTATGGTAAGCACCTACTTGATGACCGGCTTAGTGCATGTGAGGTACGTTTTTTCGTTCTCAAAAAATCTTCAGAACCCCGACAGTCCTTCCTGTTGTAAAAATCCGTCTTGATACAATTTACACGAGTATTGACAGAAATACACGTGCGAACGACGTGTGTTTGACAACTGCATGCCCCCCTTCCATTTACAACAAGTTCCTTAAGCTGCCTTGCAATGTATTAGACGCGTAGCTGGTTACTTGCCGGCTGCTGTTTCTTAAATCGTTCTCGTTCCTAATTTGGATTACCAGGAACGTACGGCATATACGTATACATTGCTTCAAACAGTAAAACAGCCATCGACACCAGTAAACCCTAAAAGAGTCTCGTGCGAAAATGAAATTCGGCAATGCATATGCAAATTAGCAGATCGAAGCACTGTATATGGTTTTGTACTGGCAAAAAGGAGTCACTGCGAAACCCTAGTTGGCACAAGGGTTCTTCCCCTACGTCTACGCCTGTATTATCCCCATATCATTTCTCTACGTACAGTCAGCGCTCTGAAGTTGGTTAATAATAATGGTGGCTACGTTCAGACCGGTAGCAAAAGCCAGGAGCGCAGCAAGACGGCAAAGTAAAAGTGCAGCAGCTTTATACCGGGTGTACATACGTACGTATCCCCCTCCGACTGTACAGGCTGCAGTGTGTGTAGCTGGTCGGACGAAGAGACTGTACTTTTATGTTGGTATCCCCCCACTGGCGTAGGTACGGTGGCATGCGCGTCTCGAGTCTGCGGAGCTTCGCCGTCCCTCAGTCACCGCTGGGCCGTCGCCGAGGCAGCACCGATGCTCTGTCTCGTGTTTTTCGTATGTTCGCGTGGCTTAACCAACCTTTAGTTATTGATGTCTGGCGCGGCACGAAACCACTTTATTTGCGAACGACGTGGAAAGCGATATAACAAGTATACGGGGACAGTGGTGTTGTGCGCGACTGGTGCAATAAAATTAATAATCAGAAATCGTTATAATATCATTGGTGCGCGCTCCTTGGATATACGTACGCGATATGGATTGGGCAGTTAAGGCACGACGAACGTAAGTCCTACGATGGCTTATTATCTGTTATATAAATATTGTGCAGTGCTGATTGTGTGCCTTTTTTTTTATTTGTACCGTTAATCCTTTTACCGAGGGCTCTCTTCCGTCAGATATCATTTTCGTATATGTAATTGTTACGTTTTCGTGTACAGGAGCAACCCTTTGTTTCCATGTTAAGCTTTGTCTTCAGCCTGTACCCATAAGAGGCTGGAAGGATCGGCAAGGATGTGCAGGAAGGATCAGAGTGCGAAGGAGGAGAGCCCTCATGAGTGTAACATGTGCGTCCCGTGAGTGAATATAATTATAATAATTAATTGGATTAAACGAATCTGGGCTCTTTGTATGCAAACGACGCTCTGCTTGTACGGTCGGAGGACGATTAGGGATTTTGCGTTAATAAGTGTGACTTTTGCGTACTTCACGGTGCAGACTGTGTTGCCGTTTAGTCGTGGGATCGCGTGTGAATATTGTTTTATGGAGTTTATGCAAGGGGTGCGTAATCGTGCGTGAATTTTCGTAGTATCGAAAGCACTGATTAGAAGCGATATAGATTATGTCTGTGTATACATTGGTTTTATTACGTGTACGATTCTTTACGGAATCGGATGCTCGAACAAAGGGCTTCTATATGTTTCGACTGGTAAGGCTTCTGGATAGAAAATTTGGGAGTCCTGGCGCGTCGTTTTTTTTTTTTTTTTTACATTGCTTCGGTTTTCGTAGACGTCGGGGCTGTCGCCGACGACGGTTAAAAAATCCGATTAGGACGGCGAGTCGTTCGATTCTGGTGACAATACGAGGCCGAGAGAGAGAGAGAACGAGATGGCGATGTAGAAAGAAAAAGGAGATAGAAAAAAAATGCAAAATGTCGTCAAATACTCGGGCGCGGCATTGTTTGTCATCGATGATGACATTCCAACCGAAACCGACGGGCCGCTTTCCAATGAGCGACAACTTCGAGATCGGATTCTCGGTTGCGTTGGAGTCTTTCGGTTTTTCGAAAGTCCCCCCCCGGTATACTTTGTGCTTGGAGTTTCGTTCGCCTGGGAAATTGGTTGAACGCCCGTGTCCATGGAAACGCGTCTTTATGAATCAGTGACGCGTTCGTGGAAAATCTACGGAGAGACAACGTAAAACGGTGTTAAGTATCGTACGTCTTTCGCAAACACGTTTAATTAGCACCAAGGATAAAGAGACGGGTCTGCGCCACCGGGAGAAGAAAATAGTTGACGAGGGAAGAGTAGGGGGGGGGGGGGAAGTGAAATAAAAATCCAAAAAACTCTCTAACTCGAGTCGTGGACGCATGTGCGTACAAAGATGGCCGTGCCGATTTGACCCGGCTTGATTTTTCTATCGGAGCAACTGAATAGCCCCGGGATACCAGAATCGATTTCTGATCTGGCTCGATCGTGCAATTGCCAGGAAGGGAATATAGATCGATACGATTGAGCCTTCTTTGGCTATACTTTATTGCCAATTACAACGCTGGCAACGAAACCTTCATAATTGTCACGATTTTACCGACTCACTGATACGAGCCTTTACGGTACCTACAGCAGGCTGTGGTTTTACCTGGAAATACGTAGTCCGGGCTTAGTTCGCTCGAAGCCACGCAGACTTTTGGCGATTTTCAAAGGAACAGTCCTTACGAAAAAAAAATTACGCGCAAGGATTCTATACACGTACTATACGTCACTCGATTATCAATAGACCTTTACAAGACTGATAACACTCGCGTCTTGGGTCAGCCTATCTTAACTTCAACTACAGTCCGTTTCAACTTCGTAAAGCCCAAAGCATCCCGGCCACTGGCTCGACTGTACCGCATAACTGGTTTGAAGGGCCGTTTGCCTCAAAATTCCAGACAAAGTACCGGCAGGATGTTGCCTGCCTGCCAGCCTGCTTAACAGACCCAGCCTTGCAGTTGGTAAGACTGACAGTCTGCTGCCACGGGCTTCGTCCCTTTGAACTGTCCTGTATTAATTTTTTTTTTTTTTTTTCGTCAATAACACAATTAAATTTTTATTCAACATTTTCAAAAGTCTTCCCTGGGCACTGTTAATTACCTGTCGATGCGCCTTATCGTTGATTCACAATTAAGCAGGTCTTATCTACAGAGGATTGCAAAGCCAGTATATCGACGTCTCGAAATACATACCAGCCACGTGTGTTGCCAGTCTTTGGTAATTAAATACCCGACGAATGAATAACGCTTCATTTTTTTTCTTATTTTCTTTTATCCTCTCTCTCTCTCTCTCTCTCTCTCTCTCTCTCTCTCTCTCTCTTTCATCTGGCATAGCGAAATCCGAGTGTCTGGTTAGCTATGGGAATTTCTTAAAATTCTACAGTCTCTCTATAACCGAATGCTGGTAAAATTTTGTTCTCAAATTTTTTTTTTCTCTCTCTCACTCCTCCTCGAGCCACAGTTCTTCGCTCCGCTCTTTCGTTATACTCGCAAATTCCCGACCTCGAACCGCGTCTGCTCGCCAGACAGCTTTACCGTATCGCTCATCTTACGTTATGCATAGGCGGCCAGGCAACCGTATGCAAATCCCTTTGAGGATTCGTAATGCGAAAAAGGAATCAATTGATTCGAAGTAACACGGGGGTATGGAGATTCCAATAGATCTTTTACCCTTTTTTTTTTCCTAGTCTCCCGCTTCTCTTTCAATCGCGACGGAATAATCTACGAATAATCGATACGTCGTGTCTGACTAGTTTAATGTATTGACTTGTATTTTTTTTTTTTTTTTTTTTTTTTATTAACACCTGGTTCTTCCACTCTATCCTCTCGTAGTGCTCTCGACATTTTTTTTTTTCTTTCACTCTTGCTCTCGTCGTTATTTACCAGCGCACATGTGCAGCTTCACTCGTTAATTCGCTCTCATGTCTTATCGTCACCTCCATTTGCTCCTCTAACTCGGACATCTTTCACCTATCTACCTACTCATCGAGCAAACGGAGACCAAGAACAAGAACTGACGCTTATCGTATTTTTTTCTTTCAGACTGGGCCGTTTTGTACCGAGCAAAAATGAAGACACGAGGTATCGATTCTCAGGCATTCTCATATTATTTATCTTTTGAGCGGGAAAAGGATTGATTTTCAAATTTAAAAAAAAAAACAATCACACGTCTGCAATTTTTATCGCGAATACGCTTAGTATCGAGACTGCGATATGTATGCACGTGATTTTATAGGCGGTGCTTAAAGGCACATTTTTATACGGTCGTATATGTCGTTATACGTATATGCATTCTCGGAGATCCAGAAACAAGAGTCTCATGGGAACCTAATTAGCGCGCAGCTCAGAGCACATTAAACTCCATTTCGGAGGACCGTCAACTACGTGGGGGCGGTTTATTTGCAAATGAAAATAGCGTTACTCGAAACTGTTAGTTACTTGCCTCTGTACTATTGTGTGTTTATATATATGTATATATATATATATATACGTACATGGGTGCGCGCGTCGAGACTGTGTCGTCATCGGAGCAGCTGTTTTCATTGAACGTCGCCCTTCTTAGTTAGCGACTTCCTCTTGACGTCGGCTTAATTACGCCATGTCGTAAGTTTCTTTTTTGCTCCTTCATTGAGAGCACTTCGAGAGGATAAGATGTCCGCGAGTAGCCACCGATCACTGTACAAAGTGAAATAAGAAGACGAAGATGCGCGCGCATCTGCCGAGGGAGGGGAAGTGACGTATCAGGAAGTCGCGACAGCACGGCGACATACGTAAGGGCGTCGTGTGGGTATTTAAACAAAAAATGTTGGCTACATAAATTTTATTTTGTCTTTAATTTGACAAAAAAAATTGTATTGTAATTCTTTTTCCAAAATTTTTTTTTTCGTGGACACGTCACCGCGAAAAACATACGAAACAGTTTGCTCTGTTCGTCGTTCGCGCCAATCTTGAAAAGTGAAAAAAAATTTCGAGAGGTTGGCGGCGCCGGCGTCTCTCAGCGTAACCCGACGTTCCTACGCGGCCCTGGCGAATTTTGAGAAATCCTGGTCGAGCCTCGGGATTGATTCTACGACTTTGATTAAATGGCTGCTGACAATCTCTAACCTAACTTGAAGCCAACCTAACCTAACTTGAAGCCAACCTAACCTAACTTGAAGCCAACCTAACCTGCGCATTCGCCTTTTGGCCGGCGCAGTTCATCCTGCACGAATCCAGTCGAATTCTTGACCCACGCGTATTTACGTTTTCGATTTTTCATCAGTCCACTCTCGTTTTCTTTTACCTTCTTTTTTTGCTCTTCCTTTTCGGCAAATCTTATCAAGACTCCAGGAACAGGTGAAGCTGAGTAGAAACTCGCTCTGGCACTGCCGACTGGGCTTCATCGAATCTTCGTTTCTCGTTCAAGGTCGAATCTCGTCTTCTCGGCCTAGAGCCAATGCGCTCGATCTCCCCACGAAGCCTTGGTCACGGTCCTGACCAACCAGTGCCGTATCACTTTAGGGTACCTGGAAAATAAGTCCGTCGCCGTTTATAACGATACTCGCGGTTCGACGTATTATTAATTAATTGTAATTTGGGGATTCACTAAAATCTATTACGCTTGTTGATTTTCAATAAACTTCTGGTCCCGAGTGACTGACGGGTCGGAGTCATCAGCTATTCCCTCTTACTCGCAGTCTCCGGCGGACGGAGAAATGTCAGCCGGGCAAATTACCAGGTACGAATTTTATATTTGAAAGTCAAATATAATCGGCAATAACGTAATAACGTGAAATCCCATCGATCTTTTTCGTAGACATCATCGATCAAAAACGCCAAACGCTTCTTCCTCGCATTCTAACGATTCTCTAGATTGGCCTCTACCTGAATCCTTATGCGTGACCTTGGATGCCGTTTATGGAAATTTTTTAAATTTTTTTTCTCTCTCTCTAACGCATGACAAATCGCCCTAGCGATACTTTCTAAAACTAAGACTTGGCGATTGACAAAATTACGATAAAACGACTGCTTGAAATTTATGTTATGCAAATTTTGCTTTTAATGATTTTATTTTTTTTATTTTTAATGATCGATATACAGTCGACTCTGTGTCTACATATATATATATATATATGTAGGTCGTTGTCCTCCTCCCTTCTTTCACTTCTTCCTCCTCCGTGCTTTTAGCTTTCCTAATGTCACGGCCCACGCTTTATTCACTACTTCCCGGCTCTCTGCTTTCCTTACGACATTAAAATCAGCCTTAAGCTTCTATTCGTATCCCCCGACTACGAAGGTCTCGTAATACAGAAAGACGCGGACGAAATCTCGCGCGTTAGACGGGCTTTTGATGATCCTTTGAAGAAGAAGAAGAAAAAAAAAGCCCTTGAACACGCTGCCACGCACTCGCCCAGGCGCGAACGGTTGTTTTTTTTTTTTCGTAAGCGACGATAAACATATTACCAAACAGACTGGGCTGCCCGCTGACCCATTTGTGAAATGCGCGACTCTTGCCACACGAACCTCTCTGCAAAGGTTACAACACTTTACGAATTACGCGGGCCGGCCGACCTGCCAGGGCCGTGCGATGTTATGGCCTCTTCGTTAAAAAAAAAATATTTTCTCAAGTCTATAATAAATTCAAATTCCATCGATAACCAATGCACATATGAATTTCAAAAGTACCTATATATATATATATATATATATTCAGAATTTCATGTACGACCATAAGTAAAAATCTCATCCACGTAATACACGTTCCGTTCGAAAGTGACGTAATTCGTGGATTTTCAAAAAATCCTGAAATTTTCGTATCCAAGGTAAATTCGTCTCTCTGAAATTACCAGTTTCTATCACACGACCCACTTTAGATATGCAGCTCAGTGCGTAAATCACGTGTACGTAACGCATGCGCAGTACGTATTTCAGTGACTGTAAAAGCATCGGCTGCTTCCCATGGTCACGTTTTTTTTTATTGACGAGCCTCCCGGCGGTCCGAAATCCCATAGAGCACGGCGACTGCAACGCCCGTTACGTCTGCATTACGCTGCGAGTCCAGGCGTAATGAGAGAAGACAAAAGACACGGGAGACTATTAATTCTTCGCATTTCGCGTACGAGGGCGCCGGTAAAACTCGATTGTCCTTTGTGCGTCGCTGACTGTTCCTGCGGGATTCCCGGGACTCCAGTCTCTTCGGGATGACTTGGGTCCCATGTAACGAGTAACGGGAACGTCGATCGTCATTGATACGTATCGATCCTTGCTGGATACTTTACCTACGTTTATATAGATATAGCGCGGGCAACGCCAAGAAGTGAGAACAACGCGGAAATTAGCGCGGATGTCGTAACACGGTTGTTACCCTTCGTAGAAGGAATCGCAACCGGTAATGGCAACAACGTGCCTATCGTTGATATCGGCATCGTTGCACGTGTACCGATCATTTATTATTACCTGCTAGTAAACAATATATATATATATATATAGTATATAGATATATATGTGGTAATTTAGTAGCGTTACGTATGATGGTTTTTTAATACGATGACCCTGAGCTTTAAACAAAAATTTAACCTACAGTGCGGCGTCGCGACGCCTTCCCGTTATGCACAGTACGTATAGGGTGTTTATATGTCAGTATTGATATATCGGTATCGGTCAGAGACCTTCCCGGCGTGTCTGTAAACGAATACAAGACGTTGACTGATAACGCGCGTATCCATCACTGATAAATGATAACGCAAGATAGTTGAGAGCTTTTCGAAAATTTATTTTTCGAAAACTTTGTTGAGCACGCGATAAGACGATATGTGGAGGTGGGGGGGCTGAACGAATTTATGTGGCTTTTGGTTTATTTTTTTTTTCGACCTCGTACGTTTCTCAACGCTACTCATGGGGTTTCCTTCGGGCATCCTTTGTGCAGTTCCCTTTCCCTTTGTTCGGGTTCGGGGCCGATGTTTTTAGGGCGGCCAATACGGGGATGCGAGAAAGGGCAACGCACATGGATGCACGTTCCTACGTGGCTGGGAGTGCATGCACGTGTGTGTACATATGGTTGGAACCCGACCGAACCTCCGTCGAAGGTCATGGGAGGATCGGTTCTAGCCGTAGAGCCGTGGTTTCAGAACGTCGCAGACAGACGGACGGATGGACGGGATTCCAGAAAGTCAGGGGATCGTGGAACCCACCGTGACTCAGACTTCTTTGAATCCTGACCATATGGTTCAATTTGGACACAATGATCTCTCGCGATGGACCGTCTCCATTTTTGGGATCTACCCACCTGCCTTCTACGTACCTTCCAGCCCAAGTGCGTTAACGATCCGAGATTTAAAATCTGCCGACGTGGTTTTAACCCTTTAAGAAAAAAAAAACATTAACCCCAATAACCGACCCTCCCTGTCCACGTATGCTCTGCACTTCGTGTATCCTGCGCTTAGACCAGGTTCTCCATAGCCTCCACATGGTACAATACTCCCGTATGTATGTACGTTGCATGCGGGTAGCTGCAGTGCCGATGCGTTCGGAAAAAAAAAGTTTTCCGAACCCGTCAAAAGTTTCCCAGGTACTCGATCCTTGGGACGATGGAAGTTACGCCGAAGCGGGTATAGGGGAGGTTCTTCTGTATCCTTTGGGTACTTCTGGCTGCAGGCTATGGCTTTGAGGAATTCGTCTGATCTACGGCGCAGAGTATCATAATATACGTGAGATCATTGCTACGAACTGACGTGTTTTTAGTCGACTGGCTATGTACACTCTGATCTTGTTTGGTGAATGAACGTCAATGATCGTTATCGACGTGGGCCTTATGCTCCAGCGGGTCTGTACTTCGTCAATGAACTTGCTCGTTAAACGCTGAACGACTCGAACTGAACCCAGATGACTTTTACGCAACTTGCGTTCTCGTGTGCGAAACGCCATGATAAGAGATGACTGGCGCTGCAGATAAGGAACGTCTCGTGGGAACGTGACGAGTTATCGTTCACGATCGTGGATCGATAAGGAGCGAGCGACTGGGACGCTGCGAGGATTGGCACGATTGCGAGAACGACTACTGAACGGTCCCGCGTTACCCGTAAGACTTGGCTGATGGTGATCCTGACCAGGTGGACCCCACTGAACTGGATCACGCAGCGTCTCTCTGTACCCATTTAAATAATATCAGAATGAGGTCTGGCGCTGTTTCTTTTTCTACGTCTTCAGCGGCTTGGGATGTTGTGCTCAAGATCATTATTTATTTTTTTTTACACCAACCTGGTCCTACAGGGTTCGTTCTACTGGGTCCCAGACAAAGCGGACAAAGGCCCAGATCTCGACCATTGGTCTGGTCCCCCGTTACGAGCCCACACGTAGAGACTACCTAACCTTCCACCTCTTCTCCCCCCCCACACTTGTACTTCTCTCTCTCTCTCTCTCTCTCTCTCTCTCTCTCTCTCTCTCTCTCTCTCTCTCTCTCTCTCTCTCTCTCTCTCTCTGTATCCTCATCCTCTCTCTCCCTCTCTCGCTCCTGTCGCCATGTCGGCTGAATACTTTCACTGGTTTCACGGCCAGCAGACACACGTTACACGATGCTAATAATACCCGTTGAGTTCTATCATCGCTCTGCCCATGTCGTTACGTGCAATCTTAGCCATGTAAGGTACGTATACACGCCTGTCGATGTATCTTTAACGCCCGAAAAGTCCTTCCTCCGACTCGATCCACGTCATTGGTCGACGACCTCCGTAGCCGCCTGTTCGATGACCGGCCAACTACGATCGAACTCCCAAGATACTGATTGGCCTCTATCGATTTGACCTCGACCTGCCTCTCAGTCGCACACGCCACTCAGCCAGAGTCCCCCGAGGCTGATCCCCACGACGAAAATCCAACCGCCGCTCATCCTCCCGTTCCAGGCCTCTTGTCCGTTCTCGGAACTCTGGCCTCGTCGCTGAACACGATCCTGTTATGCACTGAGATCCTAAACATCGAATCGACGAGGACGTGCTGCATGCCACGATCACGTATAGATAACAAATGTCACGGAGCGCTAAGGCAGTCTCTGCGCTATCTTTCGTAACGTGGATTTCGAGTAAACAAACGGGTGGGTCGCACGATGTAAACCGAACGGCTACCGCGCTGCCCCTCGCGGAACTTTCCTGAACCGAAGCCTCGGGATCATCGGTACGGATGACGTACGCGGTAGCCGGGATAGGAGAGGCTCGCTTCGTCATTAGATATTTCAAAATCTGCATCCCGGCTCCACTCGTTAGCTGCCATTGTCGTTTTACGCTTGTGGACAAACTAACGAGCTTTAAGGTACTATCACACACGTGTCTGGTACCTATTCATTAAATTAGGTAACAATGGATGAACGGATGTGTGTACATGTACATGTATACACTTCACTCTCCCGTTCCCCTTGTCTACCACGTATCTCGTGTATGTCCACCTCGTTGCTTTTTTTTTTATCCGGCGTTCTTTCTTTCTGTCTCACCCTCTATATACGTACCCTATGTACACACGTACATGCACATTGCTCGGAATATGCTCTCGCTTCTGTCCCGATCGCTCGGTGGGAGAAACGACGAAGGATCCCGTGTGAGTCGGTCGGTGGGGTCGAGACCAGACAAGGTCACGGCTACCGAGTGCCTCTCGTTCGGTCGGCTGGTCTGTCGCGGACGAGCTCAGAGACGACGACACACGGCCATCTTGAGAATACGCCTAGCGTCATCGAATGCACTTGGAATGAACGATCGAAAGATGAGTCCCTGACGTTCGGACGTCCGAGATGGGTTCTCTGCTGGTTTCAAGCGCGAAGTTCGAACCGAAGATTACGTTCACCGAGTGCATACCGGGGGGGTCTGGCACTCGGTGCCAGGGCCGTACGAAGTACGTGGGGTTTTTGAATTTTTTTTTTTCATTAAAATTTTTATCGATAACGCATTGATTGGCCCGCGGTCGTCGTTCGGGTAGTCCCAGGGCCGCTCTAACCAAACGTAAGAAACAATGGTGATTGTCTCCGAACGTTTACAGCCTAATTATGTGAACGCGGGTCCGAGCATGGGGTACTTAACAATGCTATAACTCCTAACAATGTACATTGTTCATTGTTTAAGTGCGGGCTCCGTTTCTTCGCGGTTTACTGACTACCCCCCCTGTATAAAATTCTACTTCCCCTCCCCCCCCCCCGCCCCTCGTTCATCCACTATTCTCTTTCTTTGTCCTTTGTACGTGTTTAACGCTATTTCCATTGGTTGACCTTTTTTTTTTCCCTTAAACTCCGCCTATGGATGCGTCCCTGGTCGGCTGATGCACGTGCGTGAGACAGCGACGACGCGCTGATGTTGACACGGATACGTGCGGTACGAGTGTACCTTTCTTTCTGAATGTGCAGTATGGTAATTCTTTTTTTTTTTACAATGGAATCAATAACGAGGTCGATAAATTTTGACTTTTTTTCGACGTCACATTTTGAAATCCTTCGGTTTTTCGTACCTCGCGCAGACTCAGCTTTCGGGGCTTGGTCGTCGTGGAGTAACGCAAGGACACGGCTGGCGGGAACCTGTCGCGAAAAACCCACATGAGTCGCATACGCGCGTGCGCTGCATAGGTGTTTTTCAAGCGACTGTCTTAGTCGGTTGCCATAGGCTGGTAAATGTATACACGGTACGCGGTACCGTGTCTCCTCGCCTTCTCACTCTCTACGTCTCAGCCCGTAGCCGTCAAGGGAGACACTATTTTCTTGACATCTCGCGCCTTTCGTTTTTCCTTCGATGGGAGTCGGTCCTTGAGAAAATCTTCTTGCCTCGATTCTCAATTTCATCATTGCCAACTAGATCGCAAGGCGAGTCCCTCGTTGAATCCTGATAGCTGACGTTTGCCCCTTCTCGGCCCCCCTTTCCTCCTACGGCCCTGCCTCAACTCCGTAGACCGACGGCAGAGACACGTTGCCGCGACTTATTGAAATTTTCTTCGATGCCGATCGACAGGTACTAAATAGGAATCGCTAGATTCACGGGAGGGGGGGGGGGATACGGATACAGGTAATCGCGCATAAAGGAGCAATCGAAGAAATGAAAAATCGGCGCGATCGTCAACGTTCGTTCACAATCGACTTCCCACGTGTCCCGGGGCCAGTTACAACGATCACGCGAGCCGGCAATTCTCTGGTTCCGGATTTGGCGACAAAGAAAAAATCGCGAGAAGGTCGTCCCGCGGCTAGATGGGAAATACAGATGGTCCATAATCGGCACGGTTAACGTAATTGCACGCGAGTGCAGTATCTGCTGTTGATTGCGACGCAACGAACGCTCGTTTCGAGTTTTCTTTGATATAGCTAATTTTTTTTTTTTTGCCCAGAAATTTCATTCCACATAAATCTTATCGACCTCGTATATTTCTTGCGGACTCGCACTAAAGAAATTCTTCGTCGTCTTGCGCTATTCGTTATTCTTCTCGTTGCTTCGATACAGGCTGAAACCCTTAGCTGACGAATGCCAATTACGTTTACGAGTCCTGTTATGCTGTTTCGGCAATCCTTTGAGGCAAAGTAAGCGCAACGGACTGTAGCTTCTTCTCTCGTTCGCTTCGCAGAGGGAATCTTCGTGGGTTTGGGTCTTATCATTCGTCAGCGAGGGGATGGAGAATCGACCAATGGGAATTGCATGGGGATATATGTATATAGTGTGTACGCACACCACGTGCTGTATTATGAACACTGTCGAAGGCGTCACAGAACGCACTTCTATTGGCTTCCACGATAGCACAGAGAACGTCCGAAGGATACCCGACGGGAAAGGTTGCCGTTTTTATGTTTCCGCCCTTCACCTCCCCTCGTATCCTCATTATTGCGAAACACTTAACGAGCCGTCTGAAACGTTCTCTAATTCACGGCGGTTTCGCGATTGGAATCGTACGAAGATTTTTCTTAGCTATTTGGGTGCGAGCATTGACGAAAAAAAAAATTATGAAACAGCAGCGATAAGGACACGCGACGAAGGGGATCACTCGATTCGTCGATCGACGATTTTTAACAGCTGATCTGAAAACTGCCTTTATTATTATTTCGTTAAATTTATATTTCCTACAAACCCATACGCTTTCCTTTACTCGTTGTCAGTTTTTTACGTGGTCTCGCTTCTTTTCACCTGGGTCGGGGTCCTTTCACTCTGGTGACTCCCCCCCCCCCCCCCCCCCCTGAAACAGGCCCCGGCCCTATCGCTCGATCGGGGCCCAACCGTAATTACAGTCGCTACGCTCGAGAGGGAAATCTGTTTCTCAAATAATTTAGCATTGGTGTCGCATTCGACGATCTCCTAATGCCCAGAGATAGGTAGATGGTAAATGGGACTAGAACGGGCCCAAAATATTTATATGACGATTAGTCAATCTTAATCCACGTGGGATGTCTTGTGCGTATTGGAAGCGATTATCTATCAAAGGTCGGGGCCCGGATCTTTCGATTATTTGGGCCCTGGCTGTAACGTGGGACGAGGAAAAGAATTATGGGCCTTATTTGACTGTGCTCAATACTAGCGAGAGAAAAGAATTGGTATCAGGCCCCCCCCCCCCCTTTTCCCCGGACCGTAAAGCTATTAGTTATTGAGCAAGAGGGAGTGGCGAATATGGGAAGTGGATGCCAACTAGAACGAAGTGGCTGTAAGCCTTCTGTGTATTCACTATGGCTTCAACTTCGAAGGGGCCTTATGGTGGTAGTGGTCTAGGCGCGCGGGGCCCACTAAACATCACGACACGGCCTTTGTCGTCGCAGCTGGTGAACAGGTGCGAGGGCGACGGCTCGTCAGCTGTTTCTAAACACGATACCGTGTAAACGCACATCCGCGTATGAACCGACCTTTATGTACGATCGTCAGCCTACGGTTAACCTTTTGATTATCTGCAAAAAGAAACCGGTAAATTTCAAAATTACACTCGTCCGTGGTAATCTTTTTTTTTTTTAAATACGTTTGTCCTATAGAAAAAACAAAAATACTAATCTTTGTAAAAATGAAGAAAATAACTATTTTTTTTTTTTTTTTTCAAAATTCCCTAGTCCATTATTCACTATACAATAATTCTAGGCTATAACGTGTACAGTCGTTCCAATAGTTATTCAACAGACAGCGACTGGCGGTACCGTGCGTGCTGACTATGACAGTACCATTATCCACATTCGTTTGATCGATCTCGTTTACTCGGAACGTCAACTTTTTTCGTTGCACGAAAATTTTGAAAAAAAAAAAGAAGTAAAGATACCCACACTAGTTTCGTCCGTTGCATCGATCCGTGCTCTATGGGATTATTTGTCTTTTTTACTCATTTTTTCTCCCTCGATTTATTCACTGTCTCTTTCCTCTTTCTCTGACGAAAAAGCTTTGTTAGCCGTATAGGTGTATCGTACAGTCGGCACGAAAAAGAAAATCTTTGAATTCTCATCGAGCATTTCCAAAAAGCGATACTCGGCCCGGGGGGAAGGGGGAGGCTTCCTCTTCTGTGTCTCCGTAAGGAGCGAATTTTTGCCGGTTTACTTGCGGGGGTGGAACGGGCGAGAGGGGGGCGGATTTGAGCTGGGCTTTGTTGGGGTGGCGCCAGGGGGGGGGGTGGCAGGAGAGAGAGAGCGAAGCCACGGATCAATACCACAGCCAGTCGCGCCTCTGGCACATTCACCATCCAAACCTTTCCAACGAAGCGTGCTTGCGTTCGTAACGTCAAAATTCACCGCAGAATCCGATCCTACGGTTGAGTTTTTGAATTTTCCCACGGATGCTCTGTCTCTCTCTCGCTCGTTCGCTTCTGGATGGCAGGAGATAGAGACTGGAGAAAATCGGTCGTGGGACGTTTCGATTCTCGGAGATTCGTCGAGGAACCGAGGAAATCGGAGACGAGAGACAATATGACTTTATTCTTTAGGATATTTTTTTTTTTGAATTTTTTTTTTCACTTTTAGCTGAAAAGACTAAATTTTGTCTTTCTCTGCCTCCCTTGGGTTCGCAGGTCATACGAGCTGGTAGATATGATCTGTCCGTAACTTAATCCCGGGCTACTTCCCGTTTCTGAACTTCGACTGTGATGGCTTCTGCTGTTACGTGGAATTGAAAGTACTTTCTTTTTTTTTTTTTAATGCCGATAAAAAGGGCATCTGCCAATTTTCTCGTGCGACGCCCACAGTCTGTAACAACTTCGTCTATTGCTTGATTGGTTCTGATTGGAGGATATTTGCCTAGACGATCCTCGTGATCGATCTCGCTTATTGATACGTTACTTGTTGACTGGACTGTACTTTGAATCAAAGTCGATATGTAAATCGGATTTAAATTGTATGGCCATTCGTCGACTCTTAATGCGAGAATTCACGAGGAGCATCGGTCCCGTGCATTTCCGCTTGTCGTAACAGTCGCCATTAATTCGAAAGGCTCGATCGATTCGGCGAGTCCTCGAACATTACGGATTACCAATGTAACGACGGTGCAATAGAAACGAAGCTGCAAGCAGGACTGTTTAAACGGGGGATCGGTTTGATCGATTTGGGAATTAAAAAACATTAACTGCGAGTTTTCACAACGTCGACTAATCGCTGCGCTGCGACGAAATTGACCCCGCAATGCTGTCCGGTATCTGCGGCCGGAAGTTAACCACAGCGGAAGTAGCTGTTACGTCAATGAATGATATACCAGCATAACGTGTGGCTGGAGTCTAGTACCACGTCCCGTTAATTCGCACGAATATTTTACTGCCTTTGCTAACCGGTTTAGGATTTGAAATTTTGAAAAAGAAGAAATTTCAAAATTCTTTTTCTCACCCGTTAGACATTGCGCTAATTCGGAGTAATCGTTAAGATCACGTTAAAAGGACTTGGACAAGGTAAAAAGGTGGATAGCACAACGGTTAGAGAGGCATTAGAAAGTTAATTTTGCGTAACGAGTGTCTTTTTGGTTGCAGGTATAAAGCGAATCGTTGCGTGAGCGGGGGCGGCAGCCGCACTAGCGGGGCAACCGGGCCAACTGGGGCAACCGGCGGTGGGGGCCTCGTGAGCGGCGGAGTGATAGGGGGCCGCGGCGGCGGCGGCGGCGGAGGCGGAGGATTGGGGGGCGGAGGAGGAGGAGGAGGCGGTGGAGGGGGTAGCCCCGGCAGGGGCGCTATAGAGGGGGCGGCTCCGCCACCACCACCGAGCACAGATCATCACCACCACCACCACCATCATCATCATCACAGTACCACCGGCACGAGACACCATAGGCACAAATTGCCGGCCGGCAAACAGTGCATCGAACACCGTCATCACCATCATCACCGGCATCACCCTCATCATCGCTCCCACCATCGGGGCATGAACATGGGCCAAAAGATTTCAGGTTAGATATAAAAAAAACTGCGCGGCAACGTCTTCTCAAACAAAAAAAAAACCTGTCAATGGTACCGTGGGATTATTTGAGAAATTTTTTTTTGAGATGGGAAATTTTTTTTTCAAAATCAAATATCCATTTTTTGACCAGGGACCCTTTGTGCGTGGATCCTTATTGTCATTGTTATTATTGGTTATCGCATCGTTATTTTGGTTGTTTGCGACGGTTTGAATTTTCGTATGGGATTTTTGTCGATAGTCAGCAATAAGAATGAGAAGTGTCCTGATTTATTAATACTCGTGTGTCGAGGGACGAATATACGATCCGGACGTATTATCTTGGAGACCGTCGGGGAGCCAGCTCAGGATACCCTTGAAGGATAATTTAGAAAGGACCGGCGATTCTCCTACCTGGGGTTGTATGAGTGTTTCCACTACTCTCGAACCCTACGGGTAGACGACCCTTCGTATCCTTTCGTGGTTCCCTCTTTGGGCTCCCTTCACGACGGTCCCTTTCTAGAGACCCTACGGAACCGCGCGTCGAGCCATAGAGAGACAGCTGCGAGAGCAAATAAACCATCGTCCGGGTACCGCGACCCTTCGTAAGTTACTTGGGGGCTCCTGAAACGACGGAAGGACTCGGGGCTTCCCTAATCTTAGTTTACGCGACGGCATTTCTAACGCTGGGATCAGCCCCTTAGCTATACGGAAAGTCAGACAGGGTTGGGCTGGGTCAACCCAGCAACGTTTCCTACCCTTACGCACCAAGGTGACTGAACCATCCACTTTGAGTCCTTTTTTCTGTTTATTTTTTTCTCTCTTTATTAACTTACAATTTACACGACGCTTGGTTCTTTAGGCGGCGTGAAGAGCGTGACGCGCGAAAGCGGTGCGGGGGCGGGTGGCGGCGTCGGCGTCGGCGGAGGTGGTGCTGTGGCTTACAAACCCGTAGTGCCACGAGAGCTCGCCCAGGACTTCTCAAGACCGGCGCGTCTCGACGTCCTCCTCGATATGCCGCCCGCCTCGCGCGAGACCCAGGTTCATCACAGCTGGAACGCCGATGACAGGAGTCTCAATATATTCGTTAAGGTTCGTAAGACTTTATACGCAATACGCGATAATAAAATATTCCATGGGAAAAATTGCCCACGAACCTGGCAACTTTGTTGACCCAGGTCAAAATCTTACGGGTACGTCCGCATGTTAACTGTATCTAATTTTTATTCTCATAGGACGATGACAAGTTGACCTTTCATCGACACCCTGTCGCACAAAGCACCGACTGCATACGAGGGAAGGTCGGCTACACGAAGGGGATGCACGTATGGGAATTACACTGGAGCACGAGACAGCGTGGTACGCATGCGGTCGTCGGCGTCGCAACTGCGGACGCGCCTTTACACAGTGTCGGCTATCAGAGCCTCGTAGGGAATAACGAGCTGAGCTGGGGCTGGGATCTTGGAAGAAATAAGCTCTATCACGATTCGAAAAATAACAATGGGGTGACGTACCCCGCGCTCCTCAAACCCGACGAGACGTTTATCGTTCCTGACAAATTTTTAGGTGAGTCTCCCCTTTCAAGGCCCTGCCGATTGTCACGGCCCTGGTAAGAGGCGACCGTTAGCGGACCTGTGCCGATGCATCCCTACAATATTATCTCTTTCAGCCGTCTTGGACATGGACGAGGGTACCTTAGCGTTCGTCGTGGACGGCCAGTACCTGGGTATAGCGTTTCGAGGTCTCAAGGGTAGAAAATTGCACCCCATAGTGTCTGCAGTATGGGGACACTGTGAGATCACCATGAAGTATATAGGTGGACTTGATCGTGAGTACCGTGCTGCGTCCATCCGATTGACCCGGGTCAAATTGGGAACGTTTTACTGATGATTGGATCATTCTTCCAGCTGAACCTCTTCCGCTGATGGATCTTTGTCGAAGAGTCATTCGACAGCGGATCGGCAAGCATCGACTCGAGGACAAGATCAACGAGCTTAATCTTCCCCAGGCGATGAAGACCTACCTCCTCTACAGGGACAGGAGGTAACCAACGAGCGGTCGCCAGACGTCACGTCAAGATCACGACTACGAATACAATCACCACGCGATATTATTGCTAACGCAACGCACAGGGGATGATGACGACGATGACGACGATGATGACGATGATGATGATGATGATGATGACGATGATGAACAGGACAAGGAAGACGAGGATGACGACTACGACGTAGATGCCAACGGAAGAATGTCTATCCCCTCCACGCATACGATCCGATCAGCAAGACCACGACAAGCCCACCAATGATAGCCGCGTGTCTCCCGCCAGAGATTGTCAGAGGATTTCGCGAGTGCGATCGACGGTTTCTTAGCCTTTTTTTTTGGGGCTTAAGGATCGCTCGATACTCGAGCCTGCCTCGGTAGCAGTAGACTATTATGATTATTATATTATCATTACTATTATTATTACGATTATATTGTCGCCTCGGTCAGATCCTTTTGAGAATACGTGCCCACGCGCCCGTATCTTGAATTCGCTGGTATCGACGCTCGTGTTTACTGCCTTGAGAAGAAGGTTAGGGATCCTTTTTTTTTCTTCTTGTTTTTTTTTTCTTTTCCTTTATTATCGTTATCACACGCTCGATGAGCTTCGTCCACCGGACTCGAGAAAAGCTGCTGTTAAGGGTTTGTAGGTAGACCGAGGTTGAATGACTTGAACGTTGGTCGGGCGAAGAGAGGGAAAAGCGGAGCCGGGAAAATCGATGGAGGTGGAAAAGAATGAGAATCGATGTGTAGCGCGACGTTTGAGCGTGGAAAATTTGCTAGCTGCCGCTGCGTAAAATTATTTTGGAGTAACGAGGTGGGAAAAAAAAAAATAGCGAATTATTAGGTGATATTGTTGTTTTTTATGTTGTCCTTACGATTAAAATCGTGGAGCCTTTATTAATTGTTATGATTAACAGTGCGGCGTTTCTTTTTTTTTTTGGATACGCTTTTATTTTTCATTTTCCATCGCACTCGCGCGGGATTCTGTGTCTTCTTTTACAATCTCCCTTCTTTGGCCTCTCTTTCTCTCTTTTCTTCTTCGCTTATCTACCATCTACATTATCTTTCCAGGTCTCTCTCAATCTTTGTCTCCTTTTCTTTTTTTTTTTTTACTTTTTCTTTACGTCGTTACCCACTGTAAGATAATCGATACCACGGGGAAGGACGAACCCCGAGATTATACGAGGAACGATTACAGTAGGTTTGTAAAAAAAAAAAAGAATAAAATGGGTAACGGTACAGAAGAGACCGCTTTTACCGGCGAGCGACCATATGGCAGTATAGGGCGATTAGCTCATTGGTTAAACAGGGAGACACGTGGCTCACGTGAGAGATAGAGATAGAGAGAGAGAGAGAGAGAGAGAGAGAGAGAGAGAGAGAGAGAGCGAAAGAAAAAAAAAAGCAGATGAAACAAAAATGCGTAAACGAAACAATGAAACAAAACGGAAATGGGAAACTAGATAGGACAGATGACCGTGGCCAGGTAGCTTCTCACGGTTGGCCAGTAAAAATTTAGACTTAGTCGAGCCTGGAGGCTGACAGGTCAACGGTCTCCAATGAAAGAAGAAAAAAGTAATAATTAATAAATCGAAGAGGATTAATTAATATTCCGTCGCGACGCTTTAGAGTGGTACGTTATGCGAGGAGCGCGGACTCGCTCTAGTCCAGCGCACTGCGAGTGAAAACCTATTTAACTGGAGCTCCACTCGATCTACGTGGACGAGGACGAGGACGAGGACGACGTCCAACCTGGGCTTGGTTTTATCACCGACGCCGACGTCCACAGTGGCTACGATGGGACACGCTTAATAATCGTCGGAGCTGATTAGTGTACTTGTACGGTACACTTACCGAACGCAGCCGAACAGAGAGAGCCACCTTCCAATAGACTCGTTTTTCAAGTATTTTCTAAGCATGCTAGGTCTTAATGAAGTTTAGTGGAGTGATTGTATAATGGGAATGGACCGAGGAGAGATGGAGATGAAACAAAAAAAAAAAAAAATTATTAGTACGAAACGTCACGTGACGGAGAATGATAACAGTGTACGTGTGTGTGCGCGCCTATGAGTGTGAGATGCGTGTAATAAATACGCGTGTAGAGATTAGATGGGAATAAAAGAATGCGAGGTAATTATAAATAATTGAATTGGAGGTTACGTTCATTAATTAAAATCGAATACCACGAGGGAAACCTAATGGAAATCCTGACGGTGATCAAAGTGTGTTCCGCCGTGCTTATCAGTAGCGACTAAAATATGTTCACATGATATTTGCTGGGTGTGCGAATATCGATAGGATATATAAATTTAATGAAAAAAAAAAAAAAAGACAAAAATCGATAATATGACTGAGAGACGAGAAACGTCTGTGGGATTTGGTCCAGCGGATGAGAGAAAGATCGATAACGATTGGCACAGTCTTAGCACGGCTGGTTATAATTCTGTAATCATCCGCCGAGGTGCGTGATAACGCCCGGGTGAATCGCGAGGTGTAGTGAAAGGGAAAAGAAAAGAGAGAGAATTTATTATCTCGGATGTGTGAGCGAGAGAGAGCTTAATCACTAGTGGATTAATTGAGCACGACGACTTGAACGATTTATAGCGACTGAACACGGGCATTGGCAGAAATTCCAAACACGAATTAAAACTGTCATCGATTGAGATAACCGCATTCAATGTTGATCCGATAACAATTATTAATGTCGGACATGCGATTTAAAAAAAAAAAACTACTACTACTACTATTACTGCTACTACTACTAATACTACTACTACTACTATTTTAACATGACAACTTACGACTGGTCCCCTAGTAATTTTACGTTTTTCTCGTTTTTTTTTTAAACATTTATTTTTATTTCTTTTTATTAGTTTAAATTCCATGCCAACGCGTGGTAATTTGTACATAATTGTCAATGTTAATCGGTACGCAAAGGTCGCGCGTGGCGCGTAATCGCGGCTTTCACCGCTGACATCTGATAATGATATTCAGGAAGGACCTTATCTAGCCTGTATCATAAATTCGACTCCTGATCTCATATAATTTCGCGGGATTGCGTGTTCCTTAGCTCCACCCGGTGATTCGACGCCATCAGGCTGCATTCATCTGCGTACCCAAGATCCGGGCCATCTTGCTTCTCCAGCAGCCTCCCACAGCCTCTTCCATGATGCTTGCTCCGATATTTACTTTCCAGTCGTCCCAGCAAGGAAGAACGATGTAGTATCTCAGAAGAAGATTACTCTTCGGAAGAAGATTACTTTTCGGAAGAAGATTACTTTTCGGAAGAAGATTACTTTTCGGAAGCTGTCTCACAGTACTGGTTTTCTTTATCTCGAATTTTTTTTTCTCTCCTGGACCACCTCATCTGCCTAATTTCTACCATCCAGGTCACGACCCCCCAAGGATACATCGACTATGCTCCAAGTCGTGTATCAATCAATCTCCAGAATGACGTCACCGATCGTTCACACATTTCGTCAATACAGTAAAGAGTCGCCAGCGCGCTATCTCCAATTAACTCTCGTCCTTCGTTAATTAGCACTAGAGTTACAAAAAGGCATCCCGGACGCTTTAATTCTCCTCTGTCCGTCATTAGAGTGGCGCGACGATCGCGAGCCTAAGAAACTATCAGCTAAAAGCACCACGTAACAGGACACGTTCTAACCGACAAGAAGCGATTGGTGGGGGAGGGGGGGGGGGGGTGGTAGTTAATGTTTCCGGCGTAATACAAAATTGTACACCCAGTATAAGCGATGATACAATATATTCTGCAGAGTCATTTACGCATGCGCTGTACGACGCAGACAGACATCCGTTCGTGGCAATATACTTGTATGACGTGCACGTGTGACAGTTCTATTGTTAAAGGAAAAAAAAAAAAGGATTAAGTCAACAATAACAAATGAACGACAACCAGGACGAATAGGACGAATCACGCTTGAAAAAAAAAACGAAAAATCACACATACATTCACACTGAATAGATGCATACTTATTCTACCGTGTTGTCTAACGATACTATTTTATTAATATCTGGGCGCGTGTCACGTTCCGAGCATGAGACAGGACAAATAGAATTAGAACGTTGTAAATATTATTAATTATTATTATTATTATATTATATTATATTATTATTATTATTATATTATATTATTAATATTATTATATCAATTGATAGTTTAATTAATTAAGTGATTATCGTGTTAGTCGGCATAATGTGGATTCATTTTATAATGGTAGATTGACAATTTTAGTGTCGGAGCGAGTAATTGTGCGTGTGTGCGTGCGTGTACGTATGTGTGCGCGGGAGCGTGTATGTATACGTGGATTTTAAGAGAGATAAAAAAAGGGGGGTGGGGGGAGAGAGAGAGAGAGAGAGAAAGAGAAAAAACGCAAAGTATTTGACGCGACATATTGAGACGATTGGAAGAAAAAAAAAAAAAATTGCATTTCCTGCCCTTTGTGATCTCCCATAAAATCATAAGGCCCAGAGACTCCGCGACGGAGTCTGTTTTGCGCGCGACATACGGCGAATAGTTATGGGGAGGTAAATTTGTATCCCCCCCCCCCCCCCCCCTCGTAACACGAGGATGCAGGATCTGGGGCCGCTTGCGTGCGCGTCCTGTCCAAGGACGAAGAAGGGACGATATGCTCGCTGCCGATCGGCGACGAGTCCTCCTCCTTTTAGAACTTTAAAACGCCACGATGATTAAATGATAAAGATATAATAAACGAATAAATAAAGAGAGATGAAAACAGAATTGACATACAGCGCACGTGTTTTTGTACCGGTCACTAGTAACGTTCTGCGTACTGCTGTGTGACGTGTATGGGCATACTCGATGGGCCCGTGGTCGATTCGACAGGCCAGAGTTCTCAATGCGCGACCAATTAGTCGCTCAGTGCGACTTTAGCTCGATTTTTTTTTTTTACTTGGATCTTCATTTGCGTCCTGCTTCTTCTCGGTCGAAGACCGAAGCGCGTTGCAAGGCCCAAAATTTATCGATGCCACAGATTTTATGGCGTTACTCGAATAAGGGATAAACTTTTTGCCATTTTGTAGATGACGATGGCCAACGAGCGACGACATTGCGAACGGACATGGAGTGCACGGGGTCTGGACGGTGTTTTTGTAATTTTTTTTTTTTTTTTTTTTTTTGAGAAAAATCAATTTTTATTAGTCCCAATTTTTTCGTTTACGACCGTTATGGGCCTTCTTTCTCTTGGGCCCCGTTCCCACTTACGAAACTTGGTCGGACACTCCCATAGTGATCTGCGCGTTCATCAGCGACCCGTGCACGACGCGCTGTCTTGAGACGTGTATATAGTAATACTTTTGTAACGATATCGTAATTAGTAATGAGAATTAACACAACATGTGTTTCAATTAATCGGATGCTCGTGCAGTTGTCGGGCAGCTGGCGCGTGGGGTTTTTAAGGGATTCGGCGAAAATTTTTTTAATGAAAATTTTCAATATGATTTTTTTTTTGGACTTTCCCTATTGTCGTGATTTTTTTTTTGATTTTATCAAACAGATTTAGGTCACGTGCTGTTTTGATTGAAAAAAAAAATTTTATTCAAAATCATCCGGGACTCGATCCCTTGACCCTTGATAACCGTGTGAGATGCCTGTTAACGCTGCTGCCCGTCTGCCTATGTAAAACATACGTTGCCTCGACGAGATACGTCTAATTTATTGAAAATACCAATTAATTACGAACAATTCTAATTGCGCGAGTGCGAGCGAGAGAGAATTACAAAAATTCAATCGCTGAACGAATGACCTGTGTGAGAGAGAGAGAGAGAGAGAGAGAGAGAGAGAGTGAATGTGTGCTTTCGCGGCTCCTGATATCCCACAGGTTTTTATCGTATCTCCGAGCGCACTTCGGTATTTAAGGTGAATATATAATTGAGCGAACTGACAACGGAGACGAACGTCAAAAGCCTTTGGATACGTCATCGAGCCGCTCGACAGTCCGCCGTGTATGTGATTTTCGAGAAAATGTAAAAAAAAAAAAGTAACAACCAAGTAAATTTTTTGTGTTAAGCCTGGACTATTGCAACGAGCGATCTCACGTTTATTATTATTATAAGTTACGAGTTTAACGTGGAAATTGCCTGTATACATATAGAAAATGGCAAGCCGAAAGGAACTTATACGATATGTAATAACGCCTTAATGTATAACGACGATAACCCGTAATAGGATTACATTTCTTTAAGTTTTAACGATCTTCGAATATATCACGCAACTATGTATGTCGTTTTCTTCCCCCATCTTTTTTTTTTTGATTATTTTTTTTGTTTTTTTTTTTTAATTATATCGAGTGTTTTTATTCTTTACCTTCGAAACTTCCTTCTGTCTCGTCTCCGTCTTCTCTTCGTCGATTTTTCGAATGTACGCGAACGCGCGTATCCACGTTGGAATTATTGCAAGGGGGAGATTGAGAGAACGAGAGAGAGAGAGAGAGAGAGAGAGAGAGAGGAGAGAATTTAGGAGAGAGAATGTATCAATTGACGAATGGCGAGAAATTGGAATGTATAAAGCAGGCTGCTGTCTAAAATAGTTCAGGCTGGATGTCGATGTTTGTAGCGGATAAAAAAAAACAGCATATTGTAATTAAAATTGAAAATGATTAATCAACCGATTACATTTCATTATTTCATTTTTCTTTTTTAGTCACCCGTTATACCTGATTCTCATTCGTGACCCGATGCTGCCCGCAAATAACAATCTCTGTAAAGGACCTCGCAGTCTTCTCCACGTAATCCTGATGATCCTGCATCCTTTACCAGACGATCCCATCCCGAAGAGATTTCCAAGGACCTCTCGACGTTTCTGCTACGTATTTACATAAAATACAAAATTATTAACCATTTTTCAAAAAAAAAAAATTTAATTTTTATCCTTATGACTTACGTTAAATAATCGGCTATTTTTTTTCCAGCGTTTCCAAGTTCTTCGATCAATTCGCGATTCTGCAGACACACGATTTTTTGTATGCAACGTACTCGGGCGTCGTCGTTCAAGATTTCTCTCTCTTCCAGATTCTGCGTAAGATTTGTATATTCCGATCAGTACGATTTCCATGTAAAATCTAGTTACTTAAAGGTGGCCAACAAGTCCTAATCCATTTACAGTGATAACAGACAATCAGTGATTTGAAAATTGACCCCGTGGATCGCATGGTGCAAAGTCAAAGTGTCACCTCTAATCAGCGTCACGAAAGGACTCCAAAAGTATAATCAGCAGCCTTTGCCAGGGACGCATGCATAGAGACACTAAAGCCGCGAGTAACGGCAGAAATACCGTGTGTCTAGTAATTTCTAATCTATTTTGAGTACGTCATCATTTCATATACCGTCGGCTCTAATCCACTAGTCCTTATCAGATCCCTCTTCTTTCTCGTTGACAGAACGTCGATAAGCGCGTCCTTGCGCTTAGCTGCTACTATGGAATTTTGTACAATCGCAAAGAGAAGTAACAGACCGATGAAGCTGACGATGACAAAATGCTTGGCAGTAGGACCCAGCGAGTGCTCGGCAGGATGCTGAGCGACGGGAAAATTGTATCCGGTATTATCAAAGTGATAAGGAAAGTATTCCCTTCTCAATTGAGGCTGATAGAGTCCTACGAGAGTATGCGATAATAACAATAATTCTTATCTAGTAAAAAAAAAATACAAAGTACGAGTATTCAAAATTTTTCATCACATTACCAGGCATGTAGTAACTGGACGGCGACAACGAATGCGTCGCGACGCTCTGAACTGAGGATGCTCGCGTCACTTCCGGTTGACTTGTCCACAAATCATATTTTTTATTACCTTCCTCCTTCCCGTTATCCTGCCTCGCGGGACTCTCGTTCTCGGCCAGAGCCATTTTTCCAAAAATAATCGAAAAAAGGACCCAACGACTTCGCAAGGCACTCGGCATTATCAGATCTTATTTTACGTCACTTCCGGTCCGCTCTTCGACTGCCAACTGAACTCCCAAGAATCGCACGTCCACTGGACATAGTGACTCCTTCCAATTTTTACCCATTTTGTTCCGCCTTATTTCAATCAATTCCCATCGCCATTTCGTTCAATTTTATTCGCGACACGCAGCCGCAAAATGTTCCACGCTATGTTGACCACCCTAACCAAGATCGCGTGTCCCTAATCGACGGCCTTTAACTCTTTCCCATCGGTCCGTCGCAGCAGCGTGCACGTACGATTTCCAAAGAGTAACAAAAGTCCTGATAGAAGAAATTTTTTTAAGGTATTCAAAGAAAATTTCCAAGCACAGGAAAAGCTACGGAGACGCTCGGCTGCTGAAACGGGGTCGACATTGTCGGCTAAGGGTGGTTAGAGGGGGTGGTGGCCGCCGAGTCGTAGGGGTTGCTATGGCGATAACATCGCGGGGCTGCCTTGGGGTACGTCTGTCTGGAGCCACTGTACAGGGGATGATGTCCTTCGCGCCAATTCATCCCCTAGAAACCCACGCACTTTACTTTCTATCATCCGTAGGTGCCTGAAATACACGTCTGTATCGGCGCATTGAGTAAGCCGCGTCGCGACGCCCACTTTGCTTCTATTCGAGAAATATCATTTTACCTTCGATTATTTAAAACTTTTTTTTCTCTCTCTTTCTCAACCGGAAGTCCCTTTCTTCTCTAATCATTAATTTTTTTTTTCTTCGCGTATCGCCTTTCTAATACAGCGGCTTGTACAGCTCTAACGGGTGTACTATCAGTTTCATCCTTTCGCTTTACATTTATTATTATATTAATTACACGCCTGGATCTCATATCGTAAGCTGATCGTATCGAGGTCGGATGGACGCCGCGTAAATCCGTGACATGTTTACGCGTTGACGCGTTCACTAGAATATTTTTAGCACGCTTTCATCCTATCGACAGCTCACGATGCTCTTATCACCATCGTACAATAGGATGATAGAGTTTTTTTTTATCGCGTCCAAAAATAATTTCTCGAGGATAAACTGATTTTCTTCTTATGTCCCTTAACCCCTCGTTAATTCACCGTGTGACACTTCGATCTGTCACGTGCATTTATTACAGATGATTCCTGTACAGAACATAAATCTGTCAGATCATTTTTTCGTTGACCCATTACAGTGCGTCGTTGCGCCAAGTTTGCCAACGTGACGCGACATGCGATTAAATTGCTACCAGGTATAAGGGCTAATTCGAATTCTTTCTGTACTACGACCAACCTGATATCTCTATGAATTTTTATAACTGTTTTCGCTCACGCAACACTCGTCTGACTATCACGTGGCAGTTTCTACTTTAGTTTGAATTATAGAAAATTCAAAATAATTCCTTAGTGTACAGTGCCTCGTAATCCCCGCTGTAGAAATGAAATATGACTTCCTTTTTTTTTCTCATTGACACATCCACGGATTTTCTGGGTCAGGCGACAAATAGAAAATTGTCTATGGTCTCCGAAGACCTTGAGCGTCTACAGTGCCTTCGGAGTTATCACTGCTCGAATGCCCGAAGGTTGCGCGTTCTGAAATTTATTTCTGTGCTGTTTGTCAATAGACCTATCAATAGGGTTTATGCTATATCAATACACACTGGTATATCAATATCATTAATCGTTACGGATACCGTATAGATTCTAGAACTGTATTTCAGTACTCTATCTAAGGGAGGTATAACTGTTACATAATAAAATTTTAATTAATTCGATAATCCAACCTCGTTTGGTAGGTCTGACCTAGTCCAGATTTTTCCACTTGGCCGATACCCTCATTCACTTTCCCACTTACCTACAAAAATCCAATGTCTCTAATCAGCACTCGGCTGCTCCCTATGAGATAGTTTCCAGGGTATAAATATTTTTTAGATTGGTATAGGACACGAAAAACATCAAGTTTGCCTTCGCGTATTCTCATTAAAATACAAAAAGCTCCACGTGTCTGTTTGACAGAGCCACGAATTTCCCACGTGATCGTGGCGTGTCCGGACTCTCGCATGTTGGTCAGCCTTGTCATAAATTTTACCAAGACTCGTACGGGGTTATCGAGCTCGAACGGATCTGTCAGATTTGACAGCTGTCATCGCTTTCACCAAGAAGCACAAGAGCCACGTGACAGCTGTCAAATTCACTCTACGGATATAAACCAGCAAACCCTATAAATTTCTAGTTCCTCGTTAAAATTACAAAATTACCCCTAACGTCGAGTTTCTTGATAAGCCACCCCCTCAAAGATCAATACAAACATCCCTTATTTGTAACACAGACCATACCCATCGTCAAACCTGAACCCAAGTACAGGACGAACATCCGTAGTAAACATTGAAGTTATAAGGGAAAACCACCCTTCCGCTACCGTATGGACCAAAGGGATGAAATTCAAAGGAAGATAGAAACAGTGATTGATTTATGAGGCTGTTTTCGTCCCTCCTTACCCCAGCAAGGTCTCCAGCATCGTCCTCTCTGTCATTTTCACGCTATCCAACGACTCCGCATCTCCCTCCCCCTTTCATCATTCGTGATAACCCGCCCGTCACGGGCCTAATTAAATTTCTTTTTTTTTTCAACCCTCGATTAAAAATTCGTCAAAAGCTCCTCCCGTCTTGACGATTCTATGGAATCTCCCAAGAACACCCGATACATAGCCAACCGAGTGCACCCTAGCCAATACTTCTTTAATCATAAAGGTCTTCGACCTTCTCGTACAGGGCTGGCCCCAGTAAGGGTAGCTAGGCCAACTAGCCAACCCCGGTCGGCTCTTGCAGGCTAGAAAGCAGTCGAGACGCAGAAACCCCGTAGTGTTTACGAAGCGAGCCAACTCCGTAGGAAGGCCGGGGGTGTCTATAGTCACGGCAGCTACATAGTCTGCTGCCCTACACCACCCCCGACAATCGACGTTCGCCGTTTGCGTTTATCGAACGATTGCGCGCGCACGAAATCGTAAGGGGCGTACATCTTGGCGTACGGAGAGGCCGAGCAGCGCACTGACAGCGAGGTGCGACTGGAGTTTGCAGCTCTACCCAGTGTATCCGAGAGTCTAACGGGTACACCGGAGTCCTGCTAGATCGAAAGTCTCAAGGTAGAGAAATAATCAAGTAAAAGGATTAGAAGAAAGGGGGGAAAGCCGCGCTAGGGGAGGATAACGTTTGGATCGTTAGTCGTTCGAGTGCACCGCGTAGGATCTTTCTTGAAATTCACCGGAAGGACACGCGTCGCCGTGCCGGATGAAGATACCGAGGTAGAAGTAAATAATTTTACGGGCCGAGAACCATGTGGTATACTGATAACGACAGTAGTCTGTGATAGTGATAAAAAAATTTTACCGCGAGTTCATACCGGAAGCTGTGATAGACTCGAGAGCCACCGGTCCTATCTGGTATGCAGGGACGAGGCGTGTCTTGAGAATTTCAGGACTCAAAGACGGTTTAAACGAGTAGACATATTTAGCAGGGATATTGTAATGGTGTTACGTGCCCTGGAAGTATAATAATAACAATAGCGATAATAATATATAGTAGATTCGTTGTAACTCGGTACCAGAAAATCGTGTCCGGTATCGGTATAAGTGTAACACGGTATATCGTTGTATTAGAAGGAGGTGTGAAAAAAAAAAGTAAAAACGTGGCGGGTTAAACGTCCATCTCAAGTACAGTGTGTAATTTCTATTGTTCTACTTGAAGATCATCAGCCGTCCGGAGGTTCTTTCGGCGATCATCCGCGAGGATAGATATTGGGATCGGCAGGAGAGTCGGAGTAAGAAAAAAAAAGAAAAAAAATAGAAAATAGTAGCGCCTTGACGATCCCAACGAAGAAGACGAGCCAGTCTAGTTTTGGGTATTGATCGGGTCAGCCGTCGGCCATATTCGTTCCCGCGCTCTCTTAGCGCAAGAGAGCGTGCGGAAGCGGCGCTTTCCTGAACGCAGGAAGAAGGCAGCAGGCTGGGAGGTCGGCTGAGCGAAGTGGTGGGTCCCGTCGTGGAGGAGGCCATAGAGCCAGGGGATGCGACCTCGCTGACGGGACCCTCACGGGAGACGTCGGTACCGCGAGCGCCTCCGCCACCTCCACGAATAACATCACCGAGTCCAGCCCGACCGCCACCTCCGCCACCTCCGCCACAAGTCACGGTCCAACCTCCTGTAACGGTTTTGACCCAGACCGGGACCCAGACTCAATCAGCCCAGCAGACCGAGTCTACGCGCAATCCAAACATGGGGACTGTCTTGTCGTTCAGTCCCAGGGACCGACGGGGTTCTGTCTATCCTCCGACCAGTCATCAGCATCCGGCAGACTTCACGCTGAACAACTTCAACTACGAACAGTTGAACAACGCCAAGAACAGGGAGAACAAGAGCGTCGCCTCCGTTGCGCCTGCGCCGACGAAACAGCCCAACAACAATTCCTTGCAGAACAACAACATAAATCTGAACAACGACAACGCGCGCATTATATCCGAGAAAAATGCACTCGAGAAGAATCTCAAGAAGCACTCGCTCTTTATCAATGCACTATCATGGAAACGGTTTAGCACTACCAATAACAATAAGAAGAAGCTTGATAACAGGAACAAGAACATTACCTTCAGACAACCTCTTGACAACATTCCCATCGTTGACAAGAACAAGAATATACAGACGCCGCAGGTCAGTTTGACTTTATTTGAAAAATATTTTTTCAAATTTTTTTTTATCAAAATATTTCGTTACCCTCACCCTCGACTGTACCGGTATATCGTTGCTTATCATTTTCTACCTATTTCAACCCAGACAAAGCCACCGGCATCAAACAACAATCACACGTCGCACAATCACACGTGCGACAAACTGGTGCAGAAGCCTCTACCCCCGGGACCGAGGAAAACTGTAATCCAGGCGTCTACCTCAGAATTGCTCAAGTGCCTCGGCGTTTATCTTCACGGGAAGTGCACGCGGTTGCGTGATTTCCAAGCGGGCGACGCGGTGATGTGGCTCAGGACCGTCGACAGGAGTCTCCTCCTCCAGGGCTGGCAGGTGAGTCAAAGATACACCTGGAGTGCCCACATGTATAAACTATACCTAATTTGCAATGACTCCCGTTATTATTTTCACTTGAAAGTAATATCAAACGCGCATGCGCGTTTCAATCCGCTACGATGCAATACCCTGTCTACTGGCACGACTTCGGGGATTCCCCCATCTTCAGATCTGCTTCGTCTTATCCCTAGGGATTCGCAACATGGCGGGAATAATGCACAGCCACTGGCAATATGTCATACGTGGCATTAGCGGAAGGGTCGAATAACCCCGTGACTCTAGTCATGCTTTCTCCATATGGTGCGTGGTGGAAATTATTAAACAATTAAGAAAGACGAATGACCTAGTAAATACGGACGCGAGAGGGATTCACTTCGAGTGTACACAATGGATGACGATGTATTATCTAAAGCATACAAAACCCCTAGAGTTTCGTTGACTCGTCTTGAAATAGCACCCTAATTAGGGACCTACTGATATCACATAATACCAGTTCGAATCAGGGCAGAAAATAACGATATAAATTACAAAGTTAAAATGGCCGAAGGCTTGTTCACGTATTTTCTCAAAATAATATCAATCCACGTTGGAATCGGCTTAATTTACTTGTTATACCAAAATAAATTCTAAACCGTCTATATTTTACCTCCTCGAACTTTTTATACTGTCCAATTATAATTAACGATGGTATATTTCACCACCTACGTTTTCGTGGCGTAATACAAATGGCGTCTACGAGTCTTCATTCTTGCGTGGGTACCCCAAGACGGCCAGTCGATAAAATGTCTCTCGCTTCGTTCGCTTCATACGTATATGCTATATAGGATATTTTGTATATATATATATATATATTTACGATTTAGGGGGTGTATATATATATATATATTCTTTCCACCCTCTAAATCGTCTAAGGGAAGGAGAAATTTTTTTTCAAAAAAAAAAACATTAATTGTCTTCTAGCGCTATGCTTAAGGCGTATCATTTTCGCAATTGATTTTGCGGTTTTGACCATCCACTGCTACCCCCGCAAAGAATAGAGGCGTCGCCTGAATATTGAGCGGCGGCACCACGCGCACCCCTAATTGCACGTACACGTATTGCAGTAAGTGTAGATAAATCTACGTGCATTATAGCGTCTCGTGTACCTTCGAAAAGATTTGACCCTTGAAAGACTCTGGTACCGCTTTGAGCGAGCCAATGCGACACCCCGAGGTCTTGGCTACCCTGTGAATTTTTTTGTTGTCGGTGAAAAATAACAGACTCTTCCACCCTCGTCGCTGCTATTACGTCATATTTTTCCTCGCCTCTACGACTTATGCATAGGGAAGGGTGAAAAACGAATGGTTTTTCTTCAGGAAGAATCTTCGATGACTTCGTGTCCGTCAGGGGTGGCTTTTAAGCCGGTAGGGCACTACGTGGACTGATCTTGAGAACCCCTGAAGTTCCGAAGGGATGTGCCGCTATGTACCAGAAAGGCCGAAAAGGGTACTGCAAGGTTCCGAGGGACGGTCACGCGTAAGAACGGCAACGTCGCAGAGCTCCCCTCCCTTCCACTCTCCTCCTCCTCCTCCTCTCTCCCTTGGGGACGTGTGGAAAAATGCTGGGGCCACTCACCCCTTAGTGATGCTGGCGTATTTTAATTGGCTAAGGGATGGATAAGCGCGGGCAACGCAAGGGATGACGCTAAGGGTGAATTCCGTTAGGAAAATGGTCGAACGAGATTTGTCGGAAAAAAATTCATATGTATATGCCAAGGGTGGTTTCATCCCCTGTTAAAGCCATGAGAAATGATAAAGGCGTCCATTGCTATAGTCCTTATACGTGTATCCGATATAGTACATGCACTTACGTATACTCGGTATTATTAGAACAGACTATAGAAAGCCTTACTCTATTATCTACCTGTAACTATATAGATATACGTGTCCGCGATCAATTAAAATTAAACCCAATCAATTTCAAGTACAATTCGTTGCGTCGCGACGCTCTTGTAGGAAGCGACGCTTCGATCACGCGTCGCGACGGAAACGTAGCGTCGAGTTTTTTTTTTACAACGAATGAAAAGTAATAATAATACGATCGACCCTCCTTCGCCGAACAGCTGATTTATTCGTTACTCAAATAGCAGTGCTGCCAAGGCGACAATAAAACTTTCGTCCTACTTAGTTTCCACGTCTTTGGATCCGTCCTTATTGATCCATCGAGACGTCCTTAAATCCAGCCAGTAATTGGACCGAAGCTTACGCGAGTAATGGTAAAATTTACGAAGAAAAACAAAAGCGTAAAGGCCTACAGCATGATGACGTAACTCTGTTACTGTTGACATTTACGAAAAAAAAAAAAAAAAAAAAATTTTTGACCTCTTTCGCAACTTCCACCTGGCTGATTATTGTTACACATATATGTATATATATATGTCCAATATGTCACTAACAACTTTTAACCTGTTTCGCATGCAGAATCAATATGCTAATTTTAACGACTGTCGAAATATTTGCTTCGAAATTCGATGCAATTATTTTATCGATAATTCATATATATATATTTTATATTTATCTTTATATGGCTTATAAGGCACGTTATACCTGCATCTATGGTCAGGTTCTTTATTCGCAATATATGCGAATCTTGAAAGAACATTACGTGTCTCAGAGTCATTATAGTCACGTATCACGCATGATGTGACCACATGTCGGGCGCGATCATCTTTTTGGTCTAGACGTGAAAACAGCGAACAAGCTACGACACCGACGTAAAATCTAATTAAGAGAGAACCCCTACAGGTTTACCCATGGCTACGAATTCTCTTAAATCTCTCGAACACGTGTTTACGATGGTTTTTCCTGGTTGGTCGCAGAAGCCATAAGAAAGACGTAATATTCTACGTATAGACGGTACGTATATGCAGTTAGGTTTGCGGTTCTAATCGAATAACGTAAACGTACCCGACGTATATCTGTATTCTGCAAATAGGTTAATTCCAGCCAATTTCGAATTAATGGACAATTTATTGGATAAACGTACCAGCCCGAAGCGACACAGGTTGGTAGACATGCAGGCAAATTTTTTTTCAAAAGATCCAGTGGACATTCAAAATAAATTTTAAGCCCAACACTTATACCGGGAATGAAATTGAAATATTTACCGATAGCTGCAGCTGTCCTCGGTATTCTTATCAGAAGACTAATTGCAGTTACCGATATGCCTGAAAGATGCCTCGAGCTCGGTAAACTCGATTAAAACGTTAACGACAATAGAACGAGTCGACCAGTCTCGAACAGGGCAGGGCAGGGCGCTCACCCCTGCGAATATCGACCGTCGTCCCAACCCCGCGTTTATCCACCCCGCATCCAGTAGGCGTTACACCTGAAAAGAAAAAAAAAAAAAACTGCGATATTTTTCTCAGCGATCAGGTACGTTTTGTTAACCCTCGAAGAAAAACTGCCCCTAGGTAGAAGGTGAATTTTTTTATTTTCGAATCCCTGCTTCAGCCTGTAACGACAATTTTTTTTTTCAAATCCACCCCTACGTTCACGATCACTCCTGACACGTACAAGTAACGCAGGTCGCCTTTGCCTCTTAGTTCTCTCCTTTCTTTGCTGCTTGATGACTCTTTTTTTTTTCTTCCACGTTACTTTGAAAATCAGCCCTAGTGCACCGTCACGCATTACGGGGTTGATGATCAAAGTAAACGAGGTGTTGCCTGTCGCATGTAACAAAGTGCAGCGTGGCGCAATATTGATGCGCGTATCGGAGGTCCCAACCTGAGGGTTGCTGCGGGTTAGGTTGTTAAGGTTGGTAATAGAGATAGGGTCTGTGTGGTTGATGAAGGTATCGGCCGGCTGGCAGGGTGGCCAGGGCTGTAGCTGTAAGGCAGCCAGAGAACCAGGTAGCCGGCAGCAGGTTGCTGGTTTCATGAAGATATAATGTATCGGGGGCATCGATCCTCCCGGGTCACCACGGGGCCTCACAGTAATGCACCTACACTGATGCATCAGTTACCTGCCTCATGCAACCCCTAGCCAGCCGATGCTCCTCGTTCTAGCTTCTAGCTGGATGAGAGTTTATATACGTATCGATGATAGATTTATGTGTAGTGTATTTATACTTATAATGTACTTACGCATGTATTACATATATGTATACATGGGTGCAACGGCCTGATTCCCTAACGAGTCTCGAGGACTCAGTTTCTGGAACAGGACCAACTGGTCCTCTGTGGGGACGTAATGATTTTTCATTATTATCGAAGACCTTATTGGGGGGTAGGGAAATTAATGCGGGCTATTTATTATTTTATTGACACTATGGCAGCATTTGGTATTGCCAATTTACAGGAAATGGGTTGGACTTTGGGAAATGACGTATTGATTGGACGAACGTAGAGAGGGGATTGATTTTGATTCACGAAGGTATCGCGTAAGACGATACTGCTGGTGAATTCATTGCGTACTGATTCAGGTTGTTGAGTCTTACGGAATGATGTTGATAATTTTTTAAAACGATGAACTTTTGTATGTTTTTTTTTTTTTTGGAGATCTACCTTTTTTTCTATGATGGGTGATATATCTTTGTTGCAGGATGTCGCATTTATAAATCCGGCCAACGTGGTGTTCGTGTACATGCTGGTGAGAGAGCTTGTCGACGGGGAGGAAGTGTCGGAGAGAGAACTCCAGGCGACGGTCCTGACCTGCCTGTACCTAAGCTACAGCTACATGGGTAACGAGATCAGTTATCCCCTTAAGCCGTTCCTGGTGGAAGATAACAAGGATAAATTTTGGGATCGATGTCTCCTTATCGTAAATCGGCTGAGCTCCAAGATGCTGCGCATCAACAGCGAGCCAGGATTCTTCACCGAGATCTTCACCGAGCTGAAGGTACGTGGTCTTGGATGATTTTCTTGTAGGAGGTAATTGGATCAGAGTATGATAATGACCTGGTGCTGATAACAGGCTTGCGGAACCGGCGAACGTGGCAGCCTATCTGGAAGTGGACTGGACCGGAGCCTCGTCGTCTCCGGAGTCGCGGTTCCCACCAAGGCAGCTTGACGGAGCTACACACACCTGCTGGTGCGCATCGCCAGGCACGGCTGCGAACTCACGACACTCTGACGACCGGGTGACCGAGGAGCGGCATTCGCAGCCTGACCCATCGGCGTCGACTTCGACCTCGGTGACCCAGGACGCCCAGGACGACGAGACGCATAGAGTGTGTTCTTGCGGCGCTCGTCGACCTGTGGCGTCCTACACCATCGAGGACCTGGATGCGATCGAACCGGTTTCTGCGGCAGAGAAATTATTGCGTAGATGCAGCTGCGAGCAACCTGGAGCCGGAAGGCAAGTAGCTGATCTGCAAAAGCATCGTAGCATCGACACCAGGTGGCCCGGTAGCTTCCTTTCACCGGACGACGCGATTTGGGACCTACGTAAGCACGCCAGTGAGGATACTGAGTACCGTTGGGCCTTACACACGTCTAGGACGGACGTTGACTTAGCTAGAAGCGCCAAGAGCAAGTGCAGCTGTCACAGCTTGACTCCTGAGGAGAAGAGACCTGAACGGGGCGATCTTAGGAAGCATCACAGTGCCGAGACGGATAAGTGGAGTTTGCGACCTGATGACAATTCGCATGATCTCAGAAAGCACAATAGTGATGACACGCGTATGGCGCGCGAGGCTAGGTGGACACTTCAGGTACCCGACGCTCTACCTAATCCGAATCCTCGTTGCGGCTGTCCTAAGAAGAAGGCATCCCCGGTGGATGATGACGCTAGGATGGTGAAAAAGGAGCCTGAACGAAAGATCGTCCACTCCAGGTCGCTTAACGTGGAGGAGAGTAAAAGTCTTCCTGTGGAAAGGCCCGAGCTGAAGAAGCACGCGAGCGAAGATCCAAAGTGGGAGAAGGCGAAGGAGAAGAAGAGCAGCCAAGAGGTGTCGAGCAAGAATCGAGAAAAGGAGCAGATAAGGAGTCCGGTTAACGATCGTAAGGCTGCCAGGTCAAAGTGGGCCGTAAAGACACATTTCTCTTTACCAGCGGAGAAGAAGGAAGCCCGATGGCCAAAGGGTCAAGCACCCTCGTACGAGCCCAAGAGTAAGAGTCTCAAGGAACGTTATAAGTCGTCGACGAGACAGAAGAGTCTATCCCCGGAACCGGAAAGCGCCAACCTCCTTCTGAAGCCCAACGACAAGATAGTAAAGCGTCTGATCTCGCCTGAGATAACGATAACGGACGCCAAGTGGGCCCCTTATCAAGGTCACTCACCACTGCCAAATGTCGGTATAAAGAAGCGCGAGCAGAAGCGCATCAGTGAGATTAAATGGACCCCCTACGACGACTCACCGACAATGGACACACTCCATCCTGATGATCAACCAGATACGCAGACCTGGTCGCCATTTCGCCATGTGACACCAACGAGCTTCCCACCACCGAAACCGACGCCGTGTCGCAACGAAGAAGTCGAGGACGAATCCGAAGAGACCCGCTGGAGGCTGCTGAACATGATCTCACCGTTTCCAATATATCAGGGTGCCTGGCGGGACGACACACCGCCGGAAACGCCTGAAAGACCCGCGACGAAGTTCATGTCACAGGACCTCTCGACGCCCGTCTGGTCACCCCAGGAACGTACCCCGATCAAGAGATACTCACCACCACCCCCACAACCCGTTAAGAGTCGCAGCATCATCTCAAGGATGCGCAAGGATTCCAGGACCAAGTCTGAGCTCAGGGAGTCCGAGGCACCGCCCGAACCTCGTCGACGTGTAATCGCGTCACGCGCCTCCTCGGAGGAGACCCGAGGTCGTCAAAGACCTCAGCTCGTGAGGTCCAAGGCACTTCTCGAAGTACCTGGTATCGATGCTACCAAACGATCCCTTAGCGAAGAAGTGCCCCGTCATCGCATCAGAGAGTCACATCGTAAGCCCCATCGGGCCCGTAGCGAGGAGGGTCCCAAATACAGTAAACCTTGGTTCGCCGAAAGTCTCTCGGATACGAACGAGATGTGCCAGTATGTGACCACCGTGTGAGTAACTGATTAGGGCCCACTTTGGGCCTGATCGGCCGATTTGACTCTCTCGAAGGCCTAGTACCGACAGGTACGGCTAAAAGTGTACTTCTCTTCGTCCTACGATATTTAAGGGTGAGGTAGCAGATTACGCGAGCGCACTGCAAAGTAAGGGCCGGTGAGCCTTCGATGATCGATCGTAGGGCGCGAATGCCGTCGAATCCTGCAGAACTTTATTTAAAATTTGGAAAATAAAAATGACGTATTTCGCGACGGGACTCTAGCGCGCATGAACGAATCGATACGAGAGCCAGGTAACGACAATGAGTGATAACGATACGATCCTGTCGCGAAAGACAAATTATTTACAAGACTTAAAGTCGTCGGGTGACGTTCTAGTACATAATATTAGAAAAGGAAAATGAAAAAAACGGTAATGAACGTAGATTTAACGAGTACCGATTATTATTAATGATACTAACGATAACATTGATTACGATAATAATAATAATAATAATTAAACGAGAAACTAGACGATAAGTAGCCGTAAATATGAGGACAAAGGAGCGTACTTGAAACGTACTTATACATAAAATATAAATATATATAAAATATACCGCTCAGAAAACCAAAAAACAATCCAAGTGCATTGAGATAAAAAAAGATTGTTGTCCGCGTTCATCTTCGTCCGTGTCTATGAACGCGCGTCCGACCTTTTTTTTTGTTTCATCCAACTTTTTGCTCCGGGGGAGGGAGGGGGGAAGGAAGGGGTGGATTTTCTTTCTCGCGGATCCCCTTTGAACGAGAGACGAACACGATAATGAAATTTGTTATTCCTTTTTAAAAGAGAATTCAGCGATAGATCAGCGCGCGACGCGTGGATCCTACGTGTATTGTGTTTAGGTGCATATTGTATATCGCCCGTGGCCAATTCTGTTCACGAATCTCGTACGTAATTTATTAGTTGGTGGATCGCCGCGCGCATTTGACAATACACGACGGCGATCCCGGTGCCGGCGCGTGCAATATTAATTAGATTAAAGACAGTTTTAATTAGCTACGTAAGTGGTAACCGAGGGTAAGAAAGCCATTGATACCGCTAATCGCGATATCACATTTAGATTAAATATATTTATTGTCGGTCGTCAGTATTTTTTAGATTGTATACGGTTTACGTCAAGGTGCCAATTTCAAACTTGACGGGTTTTCCCGCGCTTGCGTTTCTCATTGGCGCCGCACGTATACTAAAATTACGATGATATTCATTGATCGAACCGACAGCCGCGAGTATCTCGATTCCCTCATTATTCTTTTTCTTTTTTTTTCTTCTCTTCCTTTTTCCTCTCGCTATAGAACGTTTACTGTGATCGCTTACTTTGTTTATTATTATTTTCCTTTTTTCATATATTTTTTCTTTCTTCTCTTCGCCGTTTACCTCATTCTCATCAACCCTTTCTCTCTTTCTCCCTCACTCGCGGTCATTCTCGAATTACAACTTAGATCGATAAATACATCGAGAAGTAAGACTCCGCCATTTTGTCGTACCGCCGTGCACAATGGCGGACGTTAATATTACTATAGAGAAATTACTAAACAAATGAAAGATTAGTATTACGTGTCCGTAAATTCTTCTCATCGACTAATGTCCAGATGTTGAAATTCGAAAATTCGTTGCCCTCTGTGCCCGCGCCAATGGTAATTGGGAAAAAATAGGCGGAGCAGTGGTGCGTCTGACCAATCGTCTGCGAACTGCGCATTCGTATACAGTGGCGCAGGTAACAAGGGACCGTTTTTAATTCTCAATCTCTTGAAACTCAACGTCCAAAAAGTTCCAGTCTGAAAGTGTAATTTTTTTTTCTTTTTTTTTGGAAAATCGCACGAGCGTGTAATTTTATCATTGTATTTTTTTTTCTAATTTTTTATCACTTCGATTCTGTAATTCACTAAGCCTTTTTATCATCCCTTATCTATTATCTAGTTTCTAGTGGTTAAGCGAGCGAGCGAGCAAGCGAGTCAGGTGACGCGAGTGCATTGCAATTCGTAACCCGATAATAAGTTGATATTAAACGTCGATATGTATACAAAGGCGCGTTGATATTCGCGCATTCCCTACATTCCCATGGAATGTGTATCCGATCTCGTGCGACTCGACTATGTAATTTAACATTCCAATATTAAAGTTGCTCTACGCGTGATAAGAGCAATCGCTATCATCAGTCACGATCGATCTCTATAGTGATAAAATACATTCTCTCAAGCTACATTTATCCGTCAGAATACAAATAGAAACCCGCCACATTCTTCACTTGAATGTACATTTTTTATATATATATATATTTTTTTTTTCTGCAACACGTCCTCGATTTTTGTGACGCTATTGTCGTTAACTATCGTAAATCTCAACGGCACGAATGCATCTCATGTTATTATTATTGAAGATAATAACAATTATTATAATAATAATTATTATTATTATCTATTCTCAAACACTTGTCGTATCGAGATTGGACTCATTGTTCCTCGGTCTTAGCAATGGGTTTTAACAATGGGATGAAAAGTTTCAGTGATAACGAGGCACGCGGGAGGAAACAATGCTTAGCGACAAAAAGAAAATAAAGAAAAATAAAAATGATTAAGGAATAACATTGCACTGATATCCGTGAATATTTGCGAACGCTACGTCAGGTCTAAGCGTCGTATGACAAAAATTCGCTTTGTTCCACGTGTGACGTTTATTCTTTCCGTCGTTTTTGCGTGATAGCATTGATAAGAGAGAGAGAGAGAGAGAGAGAGAGAGAGAGAGAGAGAGAGAGAGAGAGAGAGAGAGAGAGAGAGAGAGAGAGAGAGCGAGAAAGAGAATGATAGGGTGGGGAACGGTGTAAAAAGATGAAAACTAAGCTTTACTCGTAAGTTAGAGAGAGAGAAAAAGAGATACTTAAGCAAAATGAGGAAACACGAGAAAAAAAATAAAGTGATGCTACAGTACAATGTATCCGTGCTGCCATTAGCATAAAACAAAAATCTCAGCTGAAGCCAAAATAGTTAAAGAAGACACAACCGCATACCCCGACATTACGAAATATTATTAATAAACGTAATCCCGTGTATAAATTATTTGCAGTCCGACGAATTATTTAAGGATTTATCGTACGGCAGTTTGAATTAGCTGAAAACAAAGTTTTACGTATGCAAAATGGATATATGCGTTCTGACTGGACGCGAAGGACGATTGACGTGTGTCTCGATAAAAGAAAAAAAAAATAATTCTAGAGGTAAATCGAAGAAGAAAATAATTTAAATAAAACGGAAAAATCTTACGGATAATAGGATTGTATCTCGATATGTGATGATTTGTTATTCATTATCGTTGATTTGCTTCTTATAGGTTATGTAAGACGACGCTTGTTTCTAGAAGGTTTTTTGTCTTCTAGAACTTTTGTTCATTTAATAAGATGCCCCATTCCCCGTCCGCATTAACCCCCAGTCCTACCCCTGAATCACATCCTGTTATTCCTATTTATTATTATCATTAATGATTTGTGATCCGAAACCTAAATGATACGACGTGTTACAGGAAGTATTTAGCCTGTGTAGAGTGATGCATTATCTGTACAACAATACAATATACAACCCGTAATATGAGGTCAATGTTGATTTGTTTAAATAAATGTAAGTTTGAAAATCCATTAACGTATTATTGGTGATAATTGCCCCTGTGATGTTTTTTTTTTTTTTTTTCTTCTAATTGTATTTGATCTTTTGTATGCCAATGCGAATTCGACAGTGCCTGATTCAACAATGGCCGGTTTGTATTTCACTACTTGCTGTGATTATACATATGCGAGTGTGTCAATAAAGAGAATAACTTCCTTACCGATGTTTTATATCAACAATGAATATGGGTAACGTGTCAAAATGGCCGATCTGAACAAGGAGCTGAACGAGTATCTTTTAAGCAATAAAAATGAAAAGCAATTCAAAATTCCGATACCCTCGGTCACGTTACCGAAACCAACTTTGGGCAAATGGTTCAGTGGAAATGGCGAACAGAATAAGGAAGAAGCGGGATGGTTTAAGGAGACTCAAAAAGACTGCTGTCCTAGTATGGTTAGTGTTTTGTATTTTGTAACCTTCACGAATTTCATAAGAACTTAAGGATGATTGTCAGGACTGATGGTTATTGTGGGAATAAAATAGTCTTTGGTGTTTTTTTTTGTTGTTGATGGTTTACTAATTGTTGTTGCGTTGATTGTTTCAGACAAGATTGCAAAGACTTACAGCATTCGCACTATGTTTTTTCATGGGTATTCTTTGCTTTTGCTTGTCAGCAATTTACATTCCAGTATTATTGCTAAAAGCAAGGAAATTTGCCCTATTATATTCGCTGGGGAGTTTATTCTTTCTTATGAGGTAACGTAAAAATTTATTAGATTGTTTATATTTTTTATTGATAGTATTTTGAAGTTTTGTTTTTCTTTTTTTACAGTTTCTGCTTTTTATGGGGTCCCATGAGTTATCTCAAATCACTGTTTACAGTTGAACGTAGGTGTTTCACTATGACATACTTTGGGACACTCTTTGGTACGCTCTACTTTGCTTTACACTTGCAGTCTACACCCTTGACAGTGCTTTGTGCTGTTCTACAACTCATTGCCATGCTGTCGTTCTTGGTAAGTCATATTCCTGGAGGTACAACAAGCCTTATGTTTTTTACAAGAATGTTTAAGTCTTCTGTAAGTTCAACGTTGCCTGTGTGATAGTTCTGTTGTAAAATTGCTGTATAACAATATACTTCTGATGGCTCCTTGCATCTGATATCAAATTATGTTTATTAAGTTACAATAATTTGATCATCATTAGTTGCTTGGTTAGGCTTACAACGTTACCATTGCAAAGTGCAGTTTTGATGTTCCATTTTATACATAAGGTCTTTCTTGTCTTTGGCAATGGTGAACGTTTAATGTGTTAATTCTTACATTAACTATACAAACAACTGACTTACTATAATATATAATACATAATAATATTGAATGGTCAAATGTCATCAGTCAAAGAAATTAAAATGTATATATAATGTATCTATTTGTGTATAAAAATACATGTATTTTTCCATCAGATCCATTCCTAGAACAACCTTAATCTATGGAACAGGGATTCAAATTTCATGTTATTTTTTCTTTAATTTCAAAGTCTTAGTGGCTTTTCTACGATTACTATTTCCTTGCAGGCGTTTTACTTTGAGAGGGATATATATTAGGTTTTTATCACGAGTGTCTACTTTATTTCTTTCAGCATCATCATTCAATTCTCCGATCGAGGTCTCGCTGTTTCCCAATACACCAATTTTTGATTCATATAAAATGTTACTATTATCGTCATTGTCATTTGCTTTGGGCTGTGACTCTAATGATATAAATTCGTCCAAATCCATTGTAGCAGATTTCGATTTTGTAGGAGCATTTTCATTTTTTTCATGAATGTCCATGTATCTTTTATTCTTCCTTTTCTTTCCTTTGTTGTCAACCTTCATGACAGTATCCACACTCTGGTCTATAGCTATAAAGTCAGTACATACTTTGCCCGGTGTTTGAATTTCCATGGCATTTTCTGGTATAAACACCCTTTCTTTTCTTGATGTTCTGTACTTATAAACATTGGTGGAAACTTTAAATGGCTTAATATTTTTGTCCGTGTCTGTACTTTGGTCAGTTTCTACAGATGAATTATTGTTTAACAATTTTTTATTTTCGGGTTCAGCCTCTTGTAATAACTTTACAGCCTTATCTGGCGCTGGATAATCTGCAGCCAAATCTGCTATCTTTTTAAATAGTTCATGAAAATAATTTACTTCATCTTTGGCTACATTATTCTGAAGAATATTCATAATTATGTAGTATGCTAATACAGTCAATTAAATAAACATAATACTATACTATTCTGTTACCTTAAATGCAATTGCTGCAGTAGCAAAATTCATAGCTTCGACAGTGACTGACTTTAGAAAAGATATTAAAAGTACAGGAACATTCCTTTTTTGTGCCATATTAACTATATGCTTGATCAATAATGCTGGCTCCACGTTTGCATCAAGCAATACACAGCATACTGCATTCTTTTCCAACGAGCGGGTAACTGCATTAATACCTATTACCGTACTGTTTCTGAATGAACATTATTATACATTATATTAGATTTTAATTCCCTGTCAAGTATATGAAAATAATAAGAAATTTTATGTACATTATTTTTTCATCAGCCAAAGTGGATACTTCAGTTTTGGCAGCTTTCTTAGCTACTAAACGTTCTTCTTTTGTCATTTTTTTTAATTTTGCCCAAGATATATTTACTGGATTCCTTTTTAATACTATCAATAATCTGTGAACAAATTATACTGAAATGAGAAACCTCTCGGGAGTAAATTTAATTTGTCAGCTTACCTCTTCAATAAATTTTTCAAAGAAGTATCCTTATCATCTTCTAAAACTGGCCTAAGAAATAAAGTGAGTAAGATTTTATTTTGAAAACTAACATGTGAATAAGATACTATATTATTTATTCAGCTTTTAAAATGTAACTTAAAACTCGATTACAATTTATTGCAAAAGATAACTGTACATTGCAGAACATTATATACAATTGTAATAACAATGCCGCATATTTTATATGTATACTTTCAATTTTATGCAAAGTTTAGGTTAAGTCGGGATTGAGTTACCAATAATTATCAAACGGTTGTGCTAAAACATTTCGGAGTCCTTTGGATGGTCCCTTCTTTGATGACAAAGATTTTTTTTTCTGTTTTTTGGACATAACCGGTATACTAAGATTTGGTACTCTATAGCAATAGATAACTTGTGCACTGTATAGTAGTACGTACTGCAGAGAGGAGTAGGGAGATGCACCAGACAGAGATGAGTAGGGAGATGCACAACGCTACGGTTTTAGGCCATACCAAAATCATGGCGCTACATCGTAGCGGCGAGTCTGGAAGTAGGTTTTGTGATCATCGCCTTCGTCGATAATGCGAATTCCGTCGTAGCCGAGCGAAACGTGAACACGAACCTGTAGCTTGGCCGGCAGAGGTTCTGCGCTACCTTTCCGCTGGTTACCAAAGCAACCCTTAGAACGAGACCAGGAACTACAGAACTTTTCTAGAACTATTGAAAAAGCCTATTGTTGAATCATTTTTGAGACATTTCAAGAAAGTGCGGTGCCAACTTCACATCATGTAGGACCTTAATTTTTGAAAAATGTTTCATGAATAAAGAAAAAGGAATAAGAAGAAGAAGGAATAAGAGAAAAAGAAAAAACTTAGTTGCACAGACATATTGAAATAATAATAAATTAGATGTTTCGAACATTAAAATAATCAATTAAATTAATAAAGTAAAATACTAACACTTAGAAATCGGAAATTTTTAGCAAGCTTATTTATAAGTACTGGAAGTTGCCTAAAATTGTGTGCGCGCAAATCCGTCGCGCAGGGTTGGGTTAGTGGCAGCAGGCGGAGAGTGGGGGGAGCGCTTGAGGCAGTGCCTGGACTCCCAGCGCTCATTCTTCCTCGAGCCGGTCTCCTATACTGGTCTCTTGGAATCAACTCCTCTTATTGATTTTCAACCTTCCTCTCTTTCTATACTTATTCCTCCTTTACTTAATTATTGTATTTCTTTATTTTTCGTTCTTTTCTTTCTTATTTATCTATTTCCTTATTTAATCTCTATCTTTATACCCTCTATTCTTAACTTTTTTACTTCTTTATTTCTATCTTTCCTTCTGTCTTCTCTGTTTCACTCTGTTCCCTCTCACTTTCCATTGTGTTTGTCTTACATTTCCTATTTCCTTGGTCGGGTCGAGCATATTCATTCGAGTAGTCATATAAGGGTAGTCACCCTATT
>JASANN010000126.1:152704-165994 GCA_031762395.1 Calameuta pygmaea | reverse complement strand
TCGAAACACCTAATTTATTAATATTTCAATTTCAATGTAATTCATTTTCGATATTCCACAATTTCAATCCAATTTTTATCTACTCCGTATATTCTGCGAGGCTTCGATTTAGCCTCGATTTTATATTTTGAATAAATTAATTGTAAAAGTAAATCAAGATCCAATAATTTTGGATAGTATTTGGAAAGCTTTATTCAATTTTTGGAATTTTCAATATTTCTGTGCAACTAATTTTTTTCTTTTTCTCTTATTACTCCTTCTTAATCCTTTTTCTCTATTGATGAAACATTTTTCAAAAATTAAGGTCCTACATGATATCAAGCTGGCACCGCACTTCCTTAAAAAACGTCTCAAAAATATTTCAGCAATAGACTTTTTCAATAGTTCTAGAGAAGTTCTGTAGTTCCTGGTCTCGTTCTAAGGGTGGCTTTGGGAACCAGCGGAGAGGTAGCGGAGAACCTCTGCCCGCCATGCTACAGGTTCGTGTTCACGTTTCGCTCGGCTACGACGGAGTTCGCATTGTCGACGTAGTGTTGTGCATCTCCTTACTCATCTCTGAAACTAGCCTCATTCTTGTGACTTTATTGGTTATAATAATTCCTATATTACCGACCATAGGTATTGACCAACAGTCAGTAATTACCAACATTTTTACATAAATCCGTTATCTATTATATCTACATCACGATATAAAGTTCCTCTAAATACAAGAAGATAGCAGCAGAGTCACTCTGGATCTCCGCAAAATTAAAATATCAAACAAAAATTATTCGCGTGAATATATATCACGAAATACAGAATAATGATCGTCAGCCTACCAGAGTAACGCTGCACCTTGCAATGTAAATTGAACACCAATTTATACATCGTCGTTAAAGAAATGCCGAGTTCTCCGTCTTTTTTTTTTCAATTCCACCAGGCAAATATCAAAGTTGAATCACACTGTACGAATTCTTCATTAATAAGATACAACGCCAAGCACATTACGATATTTCACAATGCTGAAGAATACATTACTTTCCACAAATGCAAATAAGGTTGATCAACCGTACTAACCATAGCTCCTCAATTTTTATAGAAAAAATCCACGGCATCGCGTCGACTCCTCCACGTCCAACAAAAGCATAATTTTGCAAATCCTCTGAGCGATATGGCTCAGATCCATCCTATACAGGGCCGAGTGGTTCCATTTATAAAGATATAACGTTGGGCACTCCAAGAACGAAAGCCGCTTACTTCATACGCGAAGGCGTTCGCCATCCAAGTTATACGCGAAAGCTCCTAAGTGGTTATGGCGCTTTGGCTTTGTATCCCGCAGCTTTCCGGCTTTATTTAAAGCACCGGAAATAAAGCCCTATCGTCACCCCGTCCCCCACTCAACAAAAAAAAAGACCAGTGTACCCACACTGAGTTACGACACGACCAAAAAAAAAAAAACAATAAAAATACTCTCGTCGTCGACTTTAAAAAATTCTTAAAATATTAACCTAACCTAACTGTTTTCCACCGCACAAATACTTTTATCTGCATATCTTAAATGATAAAAAAAACCAACCTCAGACCTCCTTCCACCATTCTCAAACCTTTGTAATGAACTCTTGAACATCCTGCCAGTATCTTCTCTACAATATTCAATTCTCCAAGACTGAAATCGACCTCAAGGAGAAGTTTACGATTTTGACAGTTCCGTCCTCGTGCACCGTACCTGAGTCACCCTCTGTCTCGGGATCCTGGAACTACAATGACATTAAAATTACCACGGAAATTCAATTCCCAGTTGGAAATGTATCGCGAGCGTGTAGGTTATGTTCGCACTCATATGTATATAACAGATCCCAAAGAATACACAACGAGCACATACTGTGCGCATATACATTGTTTCAAGATTCCCACATATACACGTAACAACCAGACACAGAGACTATTACAACGAGATAGCTTAGGTTGGTTAGTTAGCGTGCAAGTACACGTATCAAAGGCACTCAGAATCCAAGCTTAACAAAGCCAGCTTCAGGTTTACCAACCGTGTCACGTATTACGTGTATACCTTACCTGCTCTGCCTCTGTAAAGCCTAACCTCCGTGCCTAACTTCGACCTTAATACGCGAGAAGGGATAAGTTTGTTCGGGTCAATTAAAACTAATTCACGTCGGGTCTACGTACATAATTATACCCAAAATCAAGGTACGCGAGCACATGTAGTCAATTTGCAAAAAAAAAAAATCCCCGATCAACAAATAACATCGATCAGGACAATTTTACAGTAACTCACGGTACAATTCATTTTTTACTTATACACAGGAGTACCTAACCCTACTCACAGTATAGCATATCTTACGTATACTAAAAATATTAAATAACGTAGATGGAGTAGATAGAGGGTAAACTGGGTACAAGGGTTCTTGTAATACAATAAGGCCGCAACATAAGGGCTATGAAATTTGTAATGGATTAGCATTGCTGCCAACTACCACCCTAGGCACATACGTAACTAGATGACGATATCTTGATAAGTGACTGCGTTAACATCGCTCCTGGTTTACTTCATCGTATATGCACGTTTTTTTCTTTCCGTATATGGTCATAAGTGTCGGGGATCCACGATATATGTATATAATGTACAGAGAAGGGAGATGTGAAAGGAGCTAGAGAATTTAAGCCAAATGTGCAACTAAGTAGCTACTTAGGGGCCATTTGACGTACGTGCCCGGATCTGGGGATCGCATTCGAATGGAGATTTAGATGACGGATTTTCATTTAGAATTGAGCCATTGTGCGATTTAAACCGACCACCTGACGGGGACCCTTGACACGCCACGCTTGCCTTTCTGCATTCTGAGTGCTCGTCATCCCAGAGGCCTCTTCTGGTACTGTGTATACATATATATTACGGTATGCTTAAGTATACACGTTGTGTTAGATCCATGGAGACTAAGCCTTCCTAATTGTCGTCATGGCACCATGCAAATTCTCTCCCAGACGTCGTCCAAACAGTTGCCGAACCCTCACTGCGAGGCATCGAGTGGGAATTCGCGTATTAGACTACCCTTGATACTTTATTATAGTGCATTTGGTGTATTAGTATAGTCAATACGTGTATGACGTAGGAGCCACCCTGTCATGGCTCCGCGTTCCTTTTTCCAAACCACAGCGTCAATTTGCCCAAAGGCCGTTACTTTGACTGACTTAATAAAGCCGTGTACACGCCCAAGGAATTAGCTCGAACGAATAAATACGATTGAGTGGAGCTGGCGAAGTTCTGTCCTTTGCCACTGAGTTTCCCTTCTCGATTGAATTTCGCGATGATTTTTTTCATGCTCGTATCACGCGCCGCGTGAACGGCATAGAATTTTTGTACAGTGTGAAAACGGCGTACGCGGTTTTTCGTGTGTTTCAAATGGACTTTTCGCGAAAAGAGTCGTCGGTAATCCTTGGACAATAGTTTGCCGTATCGCAGGGGGATGTTTTTAGCAACCCCTATACGTATATACCAAGAGACGACAGGCTCAGCCCTCTTGTAATACGCGCGTCACCCCGTCTATCGAATTATTTTGATTCTACGATAATTCATCCCTAATACGTTTCAGTCCTGTGATGAAGGGACGAGGGATGGGGGGGGGGGGGCTGGTAAGGAGTACATATATAGGGCTTTCTTTTTTTATGGAAATACATATATAAATATCATATTATTGGTGTAACCATCATTTTCGTTATTGTGGGTCTACTGGTTTATTCAAAGGATAATCATTTCCTTTACTTCGTATACCCTGTTGGTAATGTCATACAGTGATTTTATATGGTATAACCGATGTCCGTGGCGAATTTCGTAGGTATAAGACGATTTTTGGATAATTTTTGGAAAGCTCCGAATCGACGACCATCATCGAAGCGATAATCATTGGGCGTAGGTATTGTCGTGATCAAATTGAATTTGTCAATTAGACTCTGAGCGTTTACGGTTGGTTAACCTTAATTGGCCACAATGCCCGTGGATGGACAGCTGGAGCAGCTATGGGGACACAAGGTGGCCTTAAGGCCCCGAGGCATCCGATTTCGCATTATAATAGAACGAAGAAGGCCCCGGGGGCTGATCGAAAATGGAGTCACGTGACCGTGAAAAATCGACGGGAACCCTTTCGGTACGATTTCAAAAATTTTGCAAAAATAAAAATCACATAAAAATGTTCCCGAATTCTATTCGTCGCCGTTGATTTAAAATTTACGAAATTTTTGTTTTCTTCACGAAATTCTTTTTTTTTCACTGACGCCGACACCTTTGAAGTCATTGAAATTCTTGGCGGCAACGGAGACTATTTGAATATCCGTCGCTAATTTGCGAAAGACAAAAGATGTTATTCGCTCTCGATTCTCTTCGTCTTTTTACTTTCTATCCTTATCTTTCTTATTCTCTCTTTCTACCTCCTACCAACCCGATCGTACCTTCTCTCTCTCTCTCTCTCTTTCTCTATGTTTATAGGCTTTCTGCAACTTTTCCTCTGTCCTTCTCACTCGTTCGCCAATTTCCACCTTCCGCTCGCTCACTCTCGGTCCTCAAGGGATTCCAGAAGTTTGCGCCCAGCCTCGGCGTCTTGGTTAATCACTATAATTGATATTCCGCTGATATCACCTCGGAGAGTAACGGAGTAACGCAGTAACGAAGTAACCCGATTAAAGGGAGCCTCTTATTGGCTCGCTCGTTCGCTCACTCGCTTGCTCGTTCCTCCAATCGAATTATATTATTATCTACAGCCTCCGTGATGCTCCAGGAACGATCCGCATCTGTCTCAGCCATCGACGGACGCCGCAGTCAGATTACTGAAAACTACCGAGAATTTTAGTGACAGCTTCAGGTACATTTATCGACGTCATATTTACAGACAGTTGATAGGTACGATAAATTTCTCGGATTAAAAATTATTAATTATATTTTTGTTTACCTTTTAAGGCGTGATAAAATTTTTTTTCTCGTTTCCACATTCCGATGAAATTCAACGGGCTCGAAATTACGACTGAAAAATCTTCTCTGCGCATCACGCGAGCCGCTCGTAATGGCTCGATGATTTCCGACAGTAATGACGTATTTGCGGACAATAATATTCTGTGTAAACGAGTATATTATATAATGAGGAAACGCACGGCTAGATAGGACACGAATACATATTTGGGTGTTAGTTACTGATGCATTATCATTTTCTTTATATATGTGACACACGCATGCGTGGGCGGACGGTACTCACGGTCGCAGGAAACAGCGCATCATGGTAATAACCGTCATCAAATGGCGACCACTTAGAACCGGAGCGCAGGTACTCGTATGGAAATTCGTTGTTTCGGAAAATCATCAAGTCTTCCTGTAAATCGTTAAGTCTAATAAAGAACAAGTTTTGCGAATGGAACCAGCAAAGGGTTAAGGAGCGTAAGAATTTGTATTAAAAAAAATTTTCATAAAAAAATAAATTTTGTTTATAAAAAATTACACAGAAAATATTGCCAGGGATTTAAGGTATCGTTCACAATCGTGCACGCGTGACGGCAGCGTGGCATTAAACTGTCTGCGATATCCGCCATTACAAAACGAACGTTGTGTTGGTGAAGTGACACAAAATATGAAAAAGAGAAAAAAAAAGGAACGAGGTAAAGACAGACACGAAGATTAGAAAAAATAAATAAACGTCTTACCAACCGCATGCCACATTCCGGAAACAACGAATTCTATTGTGCCTTTGTGATAGTTAAAACGTCAGGCCAATTTTGCGTTTCTAGTACCGAACTGTCGCTCCGACTTTGTGGAACGACGACGACGACGTCGTGGATGGACGCACGTTGTGTATTGGCAATGTTGGATTGAAGTGTGACGATAACGTAAACTTGTTTAAAAATGATAAAAAAAGAATTGTAATTTAATATTTTTATTATGCTCAAATAAAAGTCACTAGACACATTCACGATCATCACAGTAGTTAACCTTAAACGATTCTCATGTAAAAATCCGACGTTCTTGGAAAGGATCGTTTAGTGTTTGCGCAACCGACCGTAGTTGTATTTATGTCGAATCTCTCGAGATCAGCCACATACACACGAGGTAAATCGCTTCCCGGATCTCAATTAAGTCGGGACGTCCGAAAGGCGCAATAAAAAGAAATATCCTCGTACAATAAAAGTAAGGAGCCCGAACAACGCGCCTCGAGGTACGTGGAAAAAATCATATATTCCAGCCAATTATCAAAGGCGTTAAAATATTCTACGATTCCTTGGTAAAAGTGACCTTTTAAATACAGCCAATTCGCCTTTGTAAAATTCTCACTTTCCGTATACACTTGCCATGAATAATGTACATACAAGACGGGCAAAATAGTACTAGTTCGAAAGTCTACCGGTAGTGGCGCTGCATAGCCCTTCAATCTCGCAACACGCGTAGGCAACTTCAGTGCGATGCAGGCAGACAGTTTACAGCTGTTCGAAAAAGTAATACAAAAGATCATCACGGGGGGATGATTCTGTAACACCTGTGTCACGGTATCTACGTCCTTTTATTACGCTGGGAAAAATAACGTGAGCAGCAGACACCTACATAAATACCAGCCTACGTCGTACGGACGGAAATTTCCAGAAAATACGAAACCGATGCGTACCAAGGTTAGGGCACACTGTGATAGGAGTTGAAAGTATACGAAAATATGGGCGCTTCTGATTTGCTTAAGTTTTACTCCTCCACGGTACCATACGCCGTATGGAGGGTTGTTCGTATCTTAAAACGATACTGGGAACTTCCAATGAGATTGCAGAATATCCAGGGTACGTAACGCATGCGCAACGTGTTAACTTCCACCCCCGACTCGGGGATGATATATTTCGCGGCTAGAGCTCGGGGTGTGAAAATCAACGCGAAACGAGGGTCTGGCAGGACGAGGAGGGTAAGAATCTGAAACACCCTGGGGTCCAGTGGCAGACACGACGGGTGCAAGAGAATCGGAGATACAGTAGAGGCGGTGGCTGATAAAAGTGCGAGAGAGACGCACAAGAAGGGAGAGGGTGTGACTGAGGCTAAAGAGAGGGATGAGATTGCCGCCATTTTACAGTGGCCCGGATCTGCATAACGATCAGAGACTGTCGTGTTTATCAAAGCTTTTCTCCGCCATCTGCATAATTTTCTGCCGCACGACAAAGTGAGTGTTGTCGGCTCTTCTAAACCCTCTTTCTCTCCTCTCCTCTTTCACTATGCTATTCCACTCTATTCTCTTCGTCTCTTTTACGATTCTCTCTTTCTCTCTCTCCTTCTTTACCACTCCCTATTTATACGTCCTTTCATTCTCGAGAACACCCACGCATTTTATGGGCACGACTTGCATGAAACTTTAACGCCCGGCTGAATAAATTACAGGGAAATATTAATATTATACGTTTGTAATTACAAAGTCGTGCGTTATATTACGACTGCGTTCAGTTATTATCTAAAGAATTTTCGCGAATGAAGTAAAATCAAAGATTCGCTGCAAAAAATATATATATATATATATATATATAATCACAGTACGTTTATTTGTATATACTACTGGATGACCCATACAGGGTGGTCCATAGTTTTCTAACTTTATCAAGAACAACAACGACATATGTATAGTTGACGCCCTGCAACCCAAAATGAATTCCCAGTGCGGCCGTTGGAGAAGAAAAATATTTAGTGACAGCCCTTCCTCGTCCCTCAATATAGGGTGGGCTTCCGTTATTAGGGCTCTTATTAGCCCGGCATATGGACCAAAAGGGCGAGCTGATAGCGATCGGCTCTTTACTCTCTCTCGGCCGATTTATCAGATAAGTATGTGGAGTAGTTTGTAGTAACAGGTCCTATTTCAAGGGATTACAGATAAGCGCTTATCTCGCGCGATGATCTGCTTCTCGATCCGTATGAAATGCAAATGGCCTTTTTATGCCGACCGCGAAAAATGATGCACCCTTACCAGGGCCGTGTTAGATATTGAAACGTTTATAAAAATTTTTTAATCTCTTTTAAGTACAGGGACGCGTACAAAATCATCCATTGTCAATCGCCTCTTTTCAAAAGTGATTCATTCTTCTTTTACCTGCCATTTGCCAAAAATCTAATCGACCAGCCTTTATTTTTTCAAAAATTTTTTGAAAATCCCAAGATCGAAATTTTGACCATATGAACCCCTGATTAAAAAATATAATTTAACCAGTATAAAATATCCAGAAAGATGATGACATCGATATTCTATATACACAGATACAGTTAACCTAAAAAAATATTTTATTCCCATAACAGCCCGTTAAAGTATAGAGTAATAAATAAATAAATGTCTGTTACTACCATTGGTCGTTATATACGTATTTACTCGTATAGCGAGTAAAGTGATGAAAATATGTGAAATCAATATTAATCGATTACCGAGATCCACAAAGCCATTGTAATCCTAGAAACTAAACAATACTACTGTATGTCAAAATAACCTGCTGCTAAACTAGTGTTTACGATGAGAGTCGTTACCGTTGTTACTACGTTAGTTCACCTGATTTCAAGGGCCTAATGAGCCCGTTGACACATTGATGCAGGGTTTCACGTGTCGCGTTGGAAATTGCCAGTTCAATAATTCAGAAGCCAGTAATGGAACTTGTCTGCGGACTCGATCTATCATAGAAAATTGCCGAGAGCCCTTTACCGCGCTTATAAGAAACACATATATTAGAAAAATAAGAAATATATATATATATATATAATTTGACACAATATAATCCACCATAATGGAATTGATTAAAGCTAGGATATAAATCGTGCCCTGGGAGTGTCCATTGCTCACGTTATGAACGAGCCCTTACGTAGTTCTTATGTATACCTACAACAGCGCCATCTATGTATCGAATATTCATAGCTTGTATTCGATTCTGAAAATACGTTGATATTGTTATTATTATCGTCCATCTAAAAAGTACTAGATATAAAAATTGAATTTCTAGCAGCGGAGAGTATAATGCTCGATTCCGTTTGTGAGGTTCGTTCTCACGCGAGCGACCGAGGTTCCCTCGGTACTTTCTTCTGCCGCTAGGTGTAGCTACCGTCAAAAGCAAAGCTCAGAGGCAATCATGAGCTTTCGAATGCAAAACAGCAGCTTTCCAACTCGGCACTTTTACATTTAAATGTAAACTCGCGCAGAGTGCGCGACGTCGACGGCAGACGGGACCGACTGGTACGGCCAGGAGGGATGGCAGAGGCGCCAGGGATTTAATATTTTACACCTCAAATGTTGGCAGTACGCGAGAAATGCAAAGCAGCCCCCTTTCAACTCGGATTGGATTTAAAACGTGCTAATTTGTTGAGCACGCCTCGCCCACCTATACGAACCGGTGTGGACTACACTCAACAACCCCCTCCTCAGTCACCCCCTTCTGACACAACCTCAAAAACTCCCTCCAAAAGTAACTGTGTGTACGAGTGTTCTCGTATGAAGGAGTAGATAATGCAGATACGTAATACATGTATGTATGTAAATATATATATATATATATAATCCCTACCCCATATTCTAACTCTCACCACCCTTATGGCTACATATGTATATTATAGATACAGGGCCACGGTGGGCTACATCTAAATTTAAAATCTGCTTTGCATAATGCCGCCGACTCGCAAATCCATTTTCTCTTGTCCCACTAGGAACGGCTAATTTCGACACGTTCGGTTACGAATCTTCGACACCTACGTCATTTGTTTTACGGGGATGAACTTTGACCTTTTTGTACATAATTTTTATTTTGGTCTTATTTTTTTTTACTCGAACAAAATTTTTCATACGGTACTTCCATGTTGTGCGCGATTTTATTTGGATTTTTGGAATTTTCGTAAGGGCTGCAATTGCGGATACTCTATGTCCGAGTAAAAGTTCCTGCGCTCGTGGCGCGATCGTTCCCGCTTGTGTTTAATGTAGTATCTAATGTGGCCATTGTGTTCACCGTCGGTTGCATTCACAAATTTACTTCCTCCGACGCGGTCCGAAATAGGGGGTTCCCCGAAAATCGGGAAAAGAGGGAACACGTGTCCTGACGCCGGACAAATTTGAAAGTAATGTCCAACGATTCCCTGTATTACTATATACGTGTATATACGTATCTGTATAAGTATATAAATAACATACGTATACTCCCCTATTTATTTCAATTATATATATATATATATATATAGACACATTTATAGTCCTTTAATTCAGTAGTAGGCACTTTTCGAATCGGTTGCGCGCGCACAGCCAGCCGGAAAAAATAGATTTCACAAGAGAGCGAACCAGGGTATTCATATGCTGAGGACTGAAAGCACATCGTAGATACCCGTGACATTTATTTTTCTTAGTAAAGAAAAAAAAAAAAAAAAAAGTAGACGACTGGAGAAGAAGGCAAAACTTTTTTCGACCCTCGCAAAGCATATCCGACAACTGAATTCTGTTCGATCCTTATCAATGGCCCAAAACTCTCTCCTGTTCTCTCGTGAATCATTCTCAGAAGGACGAAATATTCTAGTCATAGAATAAAAAACAAGAGAGTAAGAGCACGAATAGGAGAAACGTAAAAAGAGGAAAGAAAAGAAGTTTTCAGAAGAATATATACGGCGTTGGCGACAATGGCTAAGTAAAGTAATTCACCGATACGCCGCCGACGGCGCTGCGCTACAGTTCGAACTAAAATGGACGCCGCGCTTACCATAATCTCTAATCGGTATTCGCATAATACATTTTAAAAGTACCGCGTCGCCTCTTACGACAGCGTTACTGGCAGTTTCCTGCGATAACCCCAGCATTATGAGCGCGAAGGGCAGAAACCGGGGAGTTTGACAATGGTTCACAATGACTCGGCCAACATTACGAATTAGGCTCGGTTACGCGTTTATTGCAGATTCCGGTCCAGGCCAGAGGAGTCCCCACGTATTTTTATTGTAGCCACGAGTACTTCGTCTCCTGGCACGAGACACGACTGTACCGCCCGACGCCAATGCGGAGATGCGAGGTATTAGCATTGGTTAGCTTTATGGGGCGTGCAGTTCCGCCGGCTCGCATGGCAGATCAATAAAGTCTGTCTGTCTGGAAAAGTAATGCCAAATCGACTGTTTATTTTCAATGCCGTACAATAAATGCCACGAGTTCGCGGCGCTCCGAGAAGTACGCTTCACGGATTAATCAATTCGGCTCACACTTTTAAAGCCGTGATAAACACGAGCGTCCAATCCTCCCGCGTAATGTTTTCCAGGCATTTAAAAGTATGTCCGCGATATTTGTCATTGAAATTTTACAATGGCAAAAGCAACAAAAAAATTCCCATGACCAATCGCGGTCAATGCGTTATAACCTACTTTACACTGAATACCCTTTATACGGTTTTCCGTGTATTTATCTTAGGCTCCGTGCACACACCTGTCGTTAAACGACAATGGAACCAAATTAAGCTGTAATTATTAATCAATTTCGTATTAATTGTTTTCGCAGAGGGTTGGTTAAGTGGGATGTTGTGTTCTGGCTCCTGCCAACTGAACAGCGCTCTGGGTACCAGCCCCGGTGTCATACAGAAGATTAATTACGTCGAGGTACCCTTTATATGGCATCCGAGTCACAACCCCTTCTGGATTGGTGTCTACTGCCACGTAGAGGACCAACGACGAGGACCATTACCGTGGAGAGAGAAACGTTCTGCGATAGATGGGATAATACAATGAGACCAAGTTACAGTGTCAATAGGGGTTGATTTAGAAAAAAAAAAGAGAGTCCGGTAGCTTTATGAGGAATTATAATTATAATGACTAAAATTCATTAATGACTATCGATTAATGGTTAAAAGTCCAAAGAAAGGGGGATAACAAAAAATGCCAATAAAGTAGTCACGACCGTTACAAGATGCTGCCGACGCGATGCGTCGGTTGTTCCGTTGGTCTCGAAACTTTTTCATTTCCCCAAGTAAACATCTCTTAGCCTTTTTTCTTCGGCGAAGCCAAGAGGGTAAGAAAAAAAGGCAGTCGAAGAAGGAGGAGGCTAAGAGAAAAAGGAGTAGAATTCGTCGCTGGGTTAGGGGATGCTGAGGTACGGGGGGTGCCGTAGTCAGCATGGCGGAATAAAAAAGTCTCGCGGGAATGAGATTTAGCCAGTACCTACTCTCTGTCCCGGCCACGAAAGAGCCAAGTTAGTTTTATTTTACAATCCATCGGCTCCCGCGACACAGAGGGCTGCTTTCCACGGGATGGAGGAATACGGAACCCACGAGGTTCAGGGGTGGTGGCCCAGGGGTGGGCTGTCAACTAGTGTTTTAAAAGTTTGCGACAGCCTACAAATTGGCTCGCTCAGTTCTTTTTAAAAGCGCCACCAACCAACCACGGAGCCGTTGCCCAGGACCCCCTCTCACCCTGACAACCCCATCCGCTGATAAAGCCACCCCCTCGTGGATTCTTTTGGAGAAACGCGACGGAATTGGTACGAAGGAGAAAAAGAGAGAGAGAGAGAGAGTGGGGAAAAGGGAGGGGTGTATCGGGCTATGAATTTTGACAAAGTTTGCACCCTCGAACGGCGGTCGTATTACCCTGTCTTAATAAAAATAATAATCATGTTAACGATAACACAGAGCTGTCTACCCACTAACGCTAAATACTTTATTCTTATAATTTTATTTTTTTAATATTTTTATTTCATTTATTATTTAATTCCTCCCTACAGACAGACTACTGTGTCCTATCAAAGTTAATACGGTTACCGTACATGGTCATAGTGAATAATAAATTATACGAAATTGTCGAATATGGAGTAATCAGTCTTGCCAAGAAATGTTCCAATAAATTCTAGCAAGTGCCTTCTTCATACGTGTTCTGTATGCTTGACCATTATCCCTGAAAGTATCGCGGAAGTTGGAGCCATTTTCAGACAAATCGTGTCTCCGCCACAGGCACTGTATATATGTATAGCCACTGCTATTTACTACTGCCACCAGTGTTACTACTACTAGCCTTACTGGCATAGAGGAGCCAGTCCACTTCGTATAGAATATGCCGGAGCTCAATTGAAATCCGGGGAGTTTAAAAGTGGTTTGACGTAAACGCGATCATTTCTCATATTTTCTATGCAGACACGCTTCGCCGAGTTCGCATTTGATACACGCTATTAGTCGCATCTCAGGGCTGATTTATAAGGACCGTAACATTTTCCCCCATGTTTCTACGAGATTGAGAAAAGCCAAGAGAGTCATTGCTCATTGGTATTGGCGAGTTTACGTATATTTCTTTCATACATGATTTTGCATAAAAACTATATA
>JASANN010000126.1:139763-152604 GCA_031762395.1 Calameuta pygmaea | reverse complement strand
TATATACAGCTATATAATACAGAAGTACTTTCTTTATTTTGCTTTACAAATATACGATATATCCTCAATAATGAAAACTTCATCACACATAAACTAATAGATATTTAATTTGCTCGAGGAATTGTATTATCGAATGAAAAATATTATTGATACAAATAAATGCGATATTGGTACTCTGAATTGTAAAATGAAATCTAATTATTATCATTATTTTATTCGTCCGTACCCAATATTGTAGTAACTGGTCGTTTCAGAGCTCATCGTATTTTGGCAGCACAGGTGGTAATGGCGAGTCGAATAATGAAAAATTTTGTGCTAGAACCGATGGAGTCTTTGGCGTATTGATTACTGATACTGTGGAGATGCAATTGAGATCGCTGTTCCATCTTGAATTGATTGATTTCAAATACCATTCTTTTTGAGCGTTGTACACCGTCATCCAAAAGTATACGCTTATTACTGTAATTTATCAGAAAGTTAAGTTTTTTTTTTTGTTACGGAATAAATATAATCACTGTACGATTATATAATGTGACTTACGCAAAGATAAACTGGAGAGTGGCGTGTACCAGGGATAGCTATCAAAAAGTTCACTATCAATGTCCTGTGTTAATTGTACAATCAATGCTACAAATTGATCTGTAATACTGATAAGTTCCAGGAAAAGCCAAGGCATCGCGTAATATCTTTTTTTCTATAAAGCAAAATATTTTCTTCTAAGACTCTTGCCGATAGATATTTGTTTCTTTAATTTCAAACTTACGTAAATCGATCCTAGGATGAGCAATCCGCTCGCGCATAGGAAAGCCAAGGAGTATATAAGAAAACACAACAAAATGGAGTCAGCTGTAAAATATAATGACAAATAAATTAAGCTACAAGTCCCGAGTACCTTTGCTGTTAATTAAGTTATCAAATTTATCTTACTTGGTCTGTTGAACTCTGAATTCTTTACCAGTTGGGTCCAATTCAGTCCGAATAATATCCAGGAGTCGATAGCGGACGCAAAAAAGTTTTCTTCTTGGTTACTAAAGAAATCACTGACCAGAACATTTATCAGAAGAATCGAGGATGTCTTGATAGTCGGAAAAAAAAAGAAACGATAAGCAATCAATATTCGCAGTACAATTCTTCACAATTATAACCTACCAAGCCAATCATTCCAATTATTCTACTGGCCAACGTTAGGCCCATACAGCAAATTCTCTCCATGGTTCTAAACTTCTGGCTAATCTTCTAAAGTGAAGCTAATTTACGTCTAGGTATAAAGATACGGTCCCGTGCTCGATACACGTACTTTTCGTCACCGGGCGACACTGAGCAAGGTGATAGTTTGTGAAAAATGTAAACACCCGCGATCCAGAGTAAATACGTATATCGATTCGTGACGTGCTTATTCAATTTTTCCTTGTCCCGTTTTACATATGATGTAATGCAGGTGGACGCGTATCGTGTAGGAATTAATCGATAAAGCGTTGATATGAATCATAAGGAATTCATTGTCTTACTTTTGTGATGACTTAAGAATTTTCATTTCATTTGAAAATTATTACGGAACGACACACACATGTATATATGTATATGCTTCGTGTCTATTTGTTTCGATTAACTTCAAGCACTGTTGCCTTACTTATTTGTAATAATCGGGATAATATTAAGAAGACTAACAAAGTTTTAACAGGCTGCTTTGTTAGTGGATTGATATGCTGTATGTTTTGATTATGTGTAGTTAAATTTTAGTATGCTTAGACTATGTGGCCATGCATACGATGCTGTAGCATATGCTGCAGGTATACATTCCAGGCTGGGTATAGATTGGTCATGCGCAGTAGTGCAGTCGTGGGTTTTGTATGACACGTGCTTATAGGTTATGACAATTTGAGAATTTTGTGTGTATATTGTGTGTGTATACTAGATCTATTTATTTGGTGAGGATTTTGTATCAATGACAGTGCAAGAAATGGATATTTCTTTGAATATATCTTCAGGATCAAATGCTGTCACGTCGAAAAAGGTAAGTGTCAGGTTAAGATTTTATATGGTTCTATTTATTGTAGAGAGAACTGTTAGTTTATGGGATAAATTTTTTATTATGCAGACTGGAAAGAGTAGAGAATTTTTTAAGCCTCATGTTAAAAGGTTAAATAAAAATTCATTTAAACGTAATAGCAGTACTGAAGTGGGTAATACCGATTCCAAACACCCATCGGACAAACAGGCATTTGATTCCAAAAAAAGAATCAAGCAAAAATCATTGGCAGCGATTGTTGCCAGGAATTTGAAAGGAACTGGTTCTGTTAACGTAACTTCTACCAAGCATGATGCATCGAAAGGGAAAGGAAATCTTACGAATAATACTTCTCAAGATTTTAACGATAAACTTCAAAGTAAATTGTCTATATCTAATGGAGAGACTGTAGGGCAGTCTGACTTTAAACCCAATAAGAATGAGAATGGTACATCAAGTGAAGCTATTGTATCATTCATTAAACCAACAAAACAGAATTCTATCAAAACGATCCTAGCTAAGAAGCGCAGTAATACAATCAATGATGGGAAAAAGTCGCTATCTGAAATATTCTCAAAAAATTCTACTCCTGATACTACCGAATTAAACTTACTGAACTCTCATCAAGAGTTCAAAAACAATGAGTATAATTTACCAAACAAGAAACCTAAGTTGGATCATGAAAAAAGGACTTTTGATTCAGATCGTGACATAAAATCACAGTATGAGAGTAAAACCAATAGAAAGCAGCCAGACAAAAACTATAATAGGGATAATTCTAAAAAGTTCACTGAGAAAAATGATAAACAAGCATCAAGACCATATAGCACCAGATATTTCTCATTGTTTAGTAACAACCCTGAGATGCCGAACATTGGTCAGAGATTCGTTAAACCTGTAAATGAAACTGTATTTACTGGTACAAAGTTTGACGATTTAGATATTCATCCATTCACGGTATGTAATTACGCAATTACATTATCATTAATCTAATAATGATACATTCATTGTGCAAAAATCTAATTATAATTGTTTAATTAGGTGTCCAATTTAGAACAAAACATGCAAATTACAAAAATGACTACTGTGCAACAAAAGGCTATTCCGCAAATATTATCAGGCCAAGATGTACTGGTCAGATCACAAACTGGGTCTGGTAAAACATTAGCCTATGCCATACCAATAGTTGAAACCCTTCATAAAATTCGACCAAAATTAACGAGAGATTCCGGCCTGAGAGCTCTCGTAGTAGTACCAACAAGAGAACTTGCTTTACAGACCTACGAATGCTTCTTGAAGTTAATTAAAGTGAGTTGCATTAATTAATGCTTGAAGCTATTACTGACTTCCTAATAGACATGCTATCCGTTATCCTATTAAAATCTTTTAGCCCTTTACCTGGATCGTACCTGGCTACTTGGTAGGTGGTGAAAAAAGGAAAGCCGAGAAAGCCCGAATACGAAAGGGTTGTACTATACTAATCGCTACACCCGGTAGATTATTGGATCACGTTAAACATACAGAAGCTCTCAAATTAGATCAGGTCAAGTGTTTCGTACTGGACGAAGCTGATAGGATGCTGGATATGGGATATGAAAAAGACATTTCGAGGTAAGTTTCACGTAGTAACAGGCTGAGAATTTTTTTTTTAATGCGTATTCTCTTTGGCAATTTAGCATAGTTGCTGCTTTAAAAAATTCTAATTTGACGGGTTCTGCTACGGGATATAATCCAATGGAAATGTTACGTCAGAACGTAAAAAAAACCTTTGGAGATGACACGGCGAATACTGATAACGGGACTGACGAAGAAACTAAGAAAAACGAAGCCAAAATTCAAAGTAAAAATATCCAATCAGAAAAGGACGGTTTTTCGGATTCTAACGAAGAATCAGAAACCAATAATATACCGCAAAAAGAATATCACTCGGGCACCGATACTGATAGTGATCCAGAAGATCAAGAGTTTCCAATCCGGATAAATAAAAAATCTCAAAAAACCGCAGAACCGAATCACAAAATCAAATCTGAACCCAAAAAAGATTCGGAATCATCTGCTACCGATACTCAAGGTAGACAGACTATTCTACTCTCGGCTACGTTGACCCAAGCCCTAGAAAAGCTTGCCGGTTTGACAATGCAGAATCCAATTTTTATCGACGCGGCTCAGGAGAATCTCCTAACTTCCGGCGGAAGTTTGAGCGAGCTTAATGAGGATCTTATAGTACCTCAAAGCGTGACGCAAAGTTACATCATGACGCCGCCAAAGTTACGTATGGTAACTTTGAGCGCATATATAGCCGGAAAATGTCGAGTTAGTACCACCATCCTTCACTAAGACGTAACGTTGTCCTTTATGATCTTCCCTCGCTAATAATATGTCACAAAAATTCTCTTACTATTTCCGACAGTCATCAGGACAGCACAAGCTCCTCGTATTCATGGCTACCCAAGACATGGTGGACTATCACATGGAAATCCTATCGTCCGTCCTAACCAAACCAACGGACGAAAACGACGAAGACTCGGATCCTCTCGTTGACGTTGAGTTCTTCAAATTACATGGAAACATGAGTCAGAAGGAACGCACCGAAGTTTTCAAAACTTTCCGCAAGGCGCGCAGTGGCGTTTTATTGTGCACGGTAAGTTTTAAAAAAATGATCTGTCATTCGAGTTACAGGAACGTTTACCGATCCTACGCCAATGTATTATTTTGGGGGCAGCACCGTCGACTCGATTCTCTCTTTATGCTTCTCTCTCTCTCTCCCTCTATTTCACTGCAGTCTTCCGCTTTCTTTATCTCTCTCTCCCTCTCAAGTGTGTTAACGTACATTTTAATGACTCCGCTTTTCGGAAGGCGACCCCCCGGCGTTCTCGCGCCCATTGTCGCCACTTTAATTGCAATGATTATACGAGAAAATTGCATTCACCAGCCGCATAATGGGAGACTCATTGTTGGGCAAAATCGGTAGCCCAATTCGAAAATAAAAACGCTGAGTTGCCGACGACCATGCATGCCGACCATACCAGCCAATCGTATTACAGAATAAGGTGTTGGCCGAGACGACCTCGTTAGTTCATTTAAGGTATCGCATTCCTTTTGAAAAAAAAAAAAAAAAAAAACACCACAAGACATCCCCGCTTATGTATTTATATCATTCAGCATTACCAATATACAAAATCTCTTGGCAATAATTAATCGAATTATCTGTACTCATAATATTTCTCGGCCCGTACCATTAACATGTAAATATTCAAATTCGAGTCTCAATTACTAGTCGTACGGAGGTTTCGTCGCTCTCCGCTGGATACTTATGAGGGAATGATGAAGAGCCGTGAAATACGAGGTTGGCTCCTTTCTTCGTCTTTTCGCATAGGGGTGAGGTTACCTACGAGTCCTGTTCCAATAAATAATAGGATCGCGATGGTAAATAACGGCCACGCGTATACATACATATATCGTAAACACGTGCCGGTTGATGAAAGGAAAAAAAAAAGCAGAAGGAAAAAAAGAGAGCGAAGAAAAAAAAGAGAACAAATGAAAATAAATAAGTAATCGCAGGTAGGTAATAAATAACGGATATACATTGCAACGTGTCGCTTCCGCGATCGTAAAAAATTAATAATAACAACGGCAGCGACAATAACAATATGATAAAAAGCCCGAACCGACGAAATATCTTGGCGGATAACCCGCCGGCACACCCAGCGCTGTAAATTAGCCCGTGGCTTATTCTTTCTCAACGGAATTTAATATCTTGGGACCCACGCTGCGCGCGCGGCTTTAAAATTATGCGCGTACGCATCACTGGCTTCGTAACGAGTATAATTATCCTATCCTGATAACCCACCCACAATTGATTCTTGCTTGCTTGAATTTCAGAAGGATTTCATTCGGACTCCAAAAAACGGTGATACGGAGGTTTGAAGGTACTAAAAAATTAAGTATGACGTCATAGACCTCATGGAGCAAATTTTTTAATAGATCACGAAGCATCCACGGGCTACCGGATGAATATGGAACACGAGTCTGGGTTTGTACTCGGATGAACGTGTTAGCCGCGGACCGTTAAGGAGAAACGATTAGCTCGTTGTTACACCTTCTTCATCGGTTCTCTGTACGAGGAAGCATTTCGACACTTGGTTATCGTCCTGACGGCTCGAGTTGGCTTTTTCTTTATTCTCGTTTTTGTATTACTTCGTTTTTCTCCGTATTATTCGCCTTCGTTTATAGAGGTGGTTACGCAGGCAAATCAGGCCGGTTCCATTCCACCTGGGGCAATTTTATGCCTGGCAGGGGGTCCGCGACAAATAGTCCGCCATAATGGTACCCGCTTGTCACATAGTCAATTTCTTTTGGTTCTACACCTCTGCTTCAATTTCGTGATTTTCTTCGTTTTACACTGATACGCTTTTTTTTTTTTTTAATTTCTTTTGCAGCCTTAAATCGCTGCGAACGTCAGTGCGTGTTAAGAAATTCCAATGGTTTTCAGTGGGGGCTGACGATGAAAAGTAAAGAATGAAGAAACAGGAATAGCTTATGGTGAAGAAACTTCAGAATGAAGATCCTTCGACTGGGCATCCAGATCTACGTCTAAAGACCAGGTTAAGGGTATAAACCCGTGTCGGACATTTGTGACATTTATTTCGAGCACAAATCGATCTTGACAGCAGCCAGGAGACGATTAGGGCCCTAGAAACTAGAGCTTGAAACCCATAGAAGAAAGTTCAGGGATTGGTCCAGAAGTGAGACTCTCATTGATCAGAACATGATCCAGTCTATGGAGCCACGGTCGATACGAGAAGTGCGGTTCATCGATCCGATTCGAATTTCATGCTAGAAAGGACCCAAACCAAACCAAACTGGCCCAGTGAAGATGGTCTTATTCTCTTTCCCTTGGAACCCTGTCGTGTGGGACCAATGACCATCCAGCACTGAGAACGTCATTGGACTCTACGTGAAATAATACTCTGCCATGTGTCAGGCACGCTTCACCTTCGAATTTCCTGGCTGTTTAGACGTCCCATTGACCATAGAGATATAGTGGACACTTGGACATTAAAGATTTCTGGTCCTCCTCCACGCCACTCTTGAAGGCTTCGCCAGAGTTTGGGCATTCGATAGCCCTTCGATCTCCCGCAGAGTAATTGGAACGTTTCGTCTGATACTTTTTTTTATTTTTCCCATAGATATATACACCAATGAGGAGGACCGTGAAGCTCTCTTAGGATGGGATCCTGAAGATCCTGTACCCGAAGAGAGACCCGGTACACCTAGAAATGTACATGGGGTACAGCTTGATGCCCCATAGAGATGCGTAGGCACTTCTTTCATCGTATAACGTTTTCTCGATTCCATTCCCAGCATTTCGAATGGGCATAAATAACGCAGAAACTGCATCCGTACACGTTCCGTTCCTATACACGATCCTATGGGGTTTCTAGGAGGCATGGGCCACAGGGAGCGAGAGAACTTTTCGATGGAAACAGGCCACTTCCTACCGAGAGTAATACTTCACCCAGTCTAACCTGATACCAGACTCGTTATTAATTTCTATGTTGAAACGTACCAGCCATAGCCAAGATCGGAATGGCCTCATGGTGCTTACGACGGTGTCTAACCAGATCCACTACCAGAGGATGATCTATAGACAGAGTGAGACGTTTTGAACGGTTATCCGTTTCTGATATCTGGGATCGGTGGATCCTTCGATAAACGATCGTTCAGCTTAATCGACGTCATCGATCGGTTGCTTGACGTCGATATTACGGTGACTCGCACAGTCGGGTTCCATGGTACTACCAATGTACAACCCAATGCTCGACGTCGCGACGCCCGACTGTACGGCTATCGTCAATGGTATGAGGTTGGAACCCGTTTCTCAAGGATCGGCTCATGATCACTGGCGGTGAACGACTTCGCGGCGCCCCAGCACCCACCACGACTGAATTAATTTGATAAGAGGAACAAAAATATATATCGTTCCGTGAAAGAATTTTTGGCCCCGTGCGCCGCCCCCCATCGGCTCTCGGCCTCTTCTACGGGCATCAAGTAGAAATTCAAGTGCCTACGGTACTAAATCATTAGCTATCCAAACATAGAGTGGATGCTGAACGGGGCACCGCTCAAACGTTCACCGCTGGGGTCCGCAGCGGGCGTCGTACAAGCCACGTCCATGCTCAAGGATCGTTCCTACAACACGGCGATACCGAGGTCTCGGTTTGTAACACATTTGTATGAGCAGCCCGCCCTGCTCCTGCTATTAACCATCAGGATCCTTACACGTATCCTTCATCCTGCGTTCGAGAACCTTTTCGCAGGAGTTCTGGGTATGACGATCAGCTGGGTCCCCATGTGAAATATTCATTGAAAATCATCTTATAGTAGGCTAACACCGATCTCTCGTACCCGGTGTGACCTTTCTAATCCTTCCACCTGGGGCTTTTGTTCTTCAGGATGTCGCAGCACGTGGGTTGGACATGCCTAAGGTGGACTGCGTCGTCCAGTACACGGGACCAGTCTCTGCAAGGGACTACGTCCATAGGATTGGCAGAACGGCACGTGCTGGTACGTCGGGCTCAGCGACGATCTTCCTGACGCCTTCTGAAGTTGAGTTCATCCGGATGCTGGAGTCCAGGAGGATCAGGATCAAGCAAGAGGACATGAACGACGTACTGGATAAGCTACTAGGTCCGCTATCCAAGCATTCCACTTCGGGAGCTGCTGCGAACGCTCTGCAGAACGACTTTGAGACACTTATTCTGGAAAACAAGAAGCTACAGGGCATGGCTCACAAGGGTGAGTGAGATGGTAGACTAGGCCCGGCAGTGTAAGGGTGTGGAAATGGTGGAATGGCAGTATGGAGTAAGCTAATTCCGTTCGGCACCCCATTCGAATATAAAGTCACCCCATACGGCGTATTATGGCTCTCTCCGCGCACTCGTATATTTACATAGTCTATGGGCTAGGAGGGATGATCTTGTTTGCCACGCCATGGTTACTCTATTAGGGTCGTTACGGGGAGGAATTTATTTGCTGCAATAATAAATCCATTATGGAACGATGCGAGTTCTCTTGCCGGGATGCCGATGCACCCTCTCTCTACAACAAAAAAAAAGAAAAAGAGGGGAAGCTCTTGAGCGTCACGTTTACCCACCGCCCCACGTTAAGGAGGTAGGTGGTACACGGAATTGTGACACTCGAAATTCTCCAAGATTTTTTTCTTTTTCTCTTAACCAAATTTTTAACCCCCTCCTTCGTCCTTTCTAGTCTTGATTTTCTTTTTCAGGAAATACCGCACTGAAAAAAAAAGGAGAGAATAACCTGTCCCAAGGTCCTTTTCTCACCCCATAAATCTTCCAAGTGAAAGGCATTATGGCGGCTCGCGAACGCATTCGCACGGCGTCAAGCGTAGCTTTTCACGAAGGTTTAGCCGCGGTTTTCAAGCGGTTAGCGAGTCCCTGATTTGACTGACGCTACACAGTTAACCACTTGACCGTTCCTCAGGCATATATCCTCGTGATTGATAGATTAAACCGAACCCCAGTCTCTGACCAGGATTGCACTTAGCGTTAGCGTAGGGTCCGCACCGGTTTAATTTGTCACATTGTTACCGATCGATAGCTTCGACTTTTGCCCCACGTTAAATCACTTCCGGTATCGGTCAAGAGGCAGGACAGTCACTCAAGTAGCAACCAGGCGCCACGATGATGAATATTACCGAGCGCCAATAAAAAGCAGCCAGAAATTATCGGTACGATTCAATGGGGTGGATATCATCGTTAAGGTATGTCTCTGCGATATAAGCACAAACGACCAGCTCCCATTGGCGTAGGTACTCACTGAGAATTTATTTAATTCCTGAGCAATGGGAGGTCCGACCCCGGGAGAGCGTAGAAGTGGAAATCTCGCTAATTCGTAACATTATCACCCCAATAGAGCTGAACAGCCCTCAATAGAGCGAGTACAGCTCCATAGAACAACCCTCTGGGCTACGACCCTCGGCACTCGCCACTAAGCTAAGGGATTCATCCACTTTATCCCATATATATGGCTCACACCCCCGTGTTCTATAGCCGGGTATACTCCGTTCGTGGTAACTCGCCTCTGTCTAACAGAAAAACATTGCTCCGTAGGTACCTAAATTTTTCACTCCTTCTATAGTCTCTTTAAGATTCTATATCCACATCAATTTCCATCACTAACTTTTCCTTTGTTCTACGCAGATCATTGTCTGACGATAAAACGGATCTATGCTGGATACACTATCTGCACAGCTTGAGGAGAGTTATGCCGAAGGGGTTCTATATTGTTCGCACGCTCCTGGCAGGGGTGCGATGGCAATGGTAGTGGTGATGGTGGTAGGAGCTGACACAATCCAACCACTGAATGTGGCTTCCGCCAAAACCACTTACGCTTTGTGGCGAGAGACTCTTAACAATGAGATACAGGATACAAATACAATAAGACGCAGTTACATCACTTAGGAACAATGCCACCCTGTAGGTACCACACACTCGTCCTACCGCCATCGACGAGATTTATGCGTTAAATGGAGAAAAACATTTTCTTCGTCCCTTAGCAACCTCAGGAAGCATCGGCAGGATCAGCATCGAGCCCCGATATACCAAGAAACATTTCATCCCCCTCACGAAGTGGATCGAGAGAAATCGTACAAGGGCCAACTCATCCTTTAGATTTCCTCGTGATCTATGGGGGTTGGTTGCCCAAACGTCCTGTCCAAGTTACAAGTCTACGCTGCACAGTCTTACCGCAGTAGCTTCGCTATCAGACCAATTTTTCGTTCGCACGTCTCCCATCCATCCCTACCATGGTGAACCATAGAAAAGTGTCATGGGCTTCACATGTGTCGAGTTTCTCTCAGGAGCGGCGAACCCTCCGGTTTCTCAGGCGCACGGAAACACGGGGGTTAACTGTTAGCCACAGCACTTGACTCGAACCCCATTAATGCCCCTTAATAGCCCGCTACAGGGGTACACGCCTTACCCCATAGAATCTAACTCGGTAACCTAATGGAATCGCGATTAATAAGGGCATGTATCTACATAGCTCGTATATCCATAGTACATACATACTAAGGTCATGGGTCAACCACACGTAATATCGACACCACACTTATAATTCGCTATTGAATTTTTTATATATTTTCTATACCGTCACATCCTGCTTCCGTTACAGCCTACGTATCCTGGATAAGATTCTACTGCAGTTATCCTCACGAGATGCGGGAAATCTTCAACCGCAAGGAGCTCCATCTCGGTCACTACGCTAGAAGCTTTGGACTACGTGATCCGCCACGGAAAATAGGTGGAATCGGCAAGAAACTCTGGAACGACCAGGACCCAGTGCGCAAGCATGACAATAGACTTTCCAATGAAAGGTAAAAGAAATTTTTATTTATTTTCACTCCATAACGATAATTTACCTTACTCTCATAAAGTTACCATTCCTTTTCACCTACAGCTCCATGATTTCTTCACTTTTCTTCTGCCATCCTCTTCACCGAGTTATTCGCAATAACTGCCCATGACAACCTCACTGGTACCAGACGCAGATCCGTGCTGATCTGCTCTTCCACGTAGGACAGGCACACGCGTTATTAATGACGGATTTATGCCTGGCTTGCCAAGCTAACCATTGCTTCGAGCCCATAGAATACTCAGATACACATAGATGGGGTATCCCTGTCGAGCGTCCTGGACACAATCAGTAGGACCGGGATGACGTCAAAATTGTCGTACGCTGTCATACGTCATGTACGACACACATGACACAGTGGACATGTTCCACGCTCGTTGCCAACCATATAAGCCATACGCAACTATGGTGTACATTTCACATGAAATTTCCGCGAGTTCCTTCTCTAGCCCCTCCCCCCCTACGTCCACATATGTACTCTGTTTAAGCTGTGTACATATGTGGACCCTTCTCTAGAGTATAGGACTATGTCGCTATACCCTCTCTCTTACATTGGTCTCTAACTTATTCGCTTCCACTTTCTCTCTCTCTCTCTCTAATCTCTACCTACAGTACCTGTCTGCTCATTCTCCCTTTGCATCAGACTATCCATGCTTCTCTCTTCCCTCCAACGCCGCGCTACCCCATTGTTCATAATTATACAATACGGCTATTAAACAGACTGATGCGACCGCCACTTCCGGCCGGGCCGCCCGGCCATTTACGGAAACCGACGTGCGCGCTGTCTCTACTGCTCTACGACGTGCACGCACAGTCTCTCTCTTTATCTCTCTCTCTCTCTCTCTCTCTCTCTCTCTCTTCATTTCTTTCTCTTTGGTTTCGTCTGCGTTTTATATTTCTGTGCGTGAGAGCACGCGGCGAGCTCGTGTAAACAGAGAGAGGGTACCACGGGCTGGCGTGGCATTTAATACGATTTTGAATGGGCGTGTTTTCTGGCGTTCGAACGCAGAAAACGCCTCGTCGCGAGTGACTTTTAATGGGTGAAAGGCGGGCTTCGCCTCGACGCTCCAATGAATCTCGTAGAAGCGCGTCGCTGCGTTGCGTACGCGTCGTTGGATCTTTGCCAGCTTCCTTTTTTTTTTATATTATAAGTAAATACACCTTTCTTTTCGTTATCTCTCATTACTTTTGTCCGGTGAAAATATTTGGTCTGTGTCGCTCGATGAAATTAGAGTGGTGCGCGATATATTTTTGAATTTTCGCGCCTTTCTCATCCGAGACTAAGCCGGACGGTTACGTCGAAAACGGACGAGAGTAGAAAATTGGCGAGCGACAATTTAGTATTCGAGGGGGGGGGGGGGGGGGGCAAATTTTACATTGTGAGAAAAAAGGCTG
>JASANN010000126.1:86251-139753 GCA_031762395.1 Calameuta pygmaea | reverse complement strand
CGCCCCCCCCCAATTTGTACCTGGTGAGAAAAACGGCTGATGGTCTCGGGGTGATGATTCGATACGCCAGTTGGCAGACTCGTCGACCTGGACTCACCTCAGGGGTGTAGCCGTACTTTAAAGCGAATCATTTTTTGTCAATTTTCCATTACAGCGCTGTCCTCGCCCAGGTCACAGACAGCGCGAGCACCTCGACCGACCACATGTCGTTTACGTCGAATTACCGAAAATTGCGGGTTCGCCCTAATGCGACGATTAACCTATGTTCCCTCTTGACGATGCTTTCAGGACTAAGAGGGTGACCACTGGCAGTCAGAATCCTAAAGGCCGTCCTGGACAAGGACAACAGAAGACGGGCTTGCTGAAGAAGGTGCGGATGCTGAACACATCAGAATACGACAGTGGATTGGAGCCGATTAAGAAATCCAAAAAATAATGAGCCTCCATTGTCGGTGGGTTTTGAATATCGTGAAGACCTATTTTCAAATAGCTACGGTTGGCTTGCTGCTAATTTTATAAATACTCTGTTTCCTTTTTCTTTTTGTGTACATAAAGAATAGAAAGAAAGATCATCAAAGTGTCATCAGAAAGACTTTCCTGAGTACCTACTCGTCCACCTACGTCAGGTCATTGTTCCTCAGTAAGGATGTTCACCGTGTAACTTTCCATGAGATCGCACCTACCAATTGCCCACGTAAACCGGATTACCGTACTAACGGAGAATTCTGCGTACCCTAATAATCTAATCATATGTATATAGTATACCTACGTCGTTCTCATAATTTAATGTCACTGGTTCAGCACCAGAACACCAGGTTGGGCCGCACGAGACCGAACTCAGCAATTCCCATAAATGACCAAATTACAAGATTACAACGGGAGTTCGAGAGTTCGCCGAGTACGGAAGAGAAAACGAAAAGTATATAATAAATTGGTAACGGGTATCTGTAAATTTGTATGGCGGGAAATTCAAATAATTTAATATCGCTCGTGAAAGACCTCAAGTTAAAAGGAAGAAGAGCGACTGGATATTAGGTTAAAAATGGACCAAGCTACCTAAGGACTGGTTTGGTGGGATGTTCGAGAAGTGGATGCGGACTGGCGAGAGAATGGCGAAGCGCACGAAGCGCTGGACGATGATTAATATCGTTGCATTATTTTCCAATTTTTTGCGGTACGATCGTGCGAGCGCAAATTGCTTGCAAATAAAGGCGGCGGCGGTGACGACGACGCCGTCGTACGGCCGACTGACTCTGCCGACGTCGGGACGATGAAGCAGCGATAGAGCCAAGGGGAAGAGGGTAGCTTTAATTTAATTTAATTATGCCTTCTTTCCTTATACTCACTACCGTGTTGCTGCACTGTGAGACAGATGGCTCTGCTGTGCTCTTCGGGAGTTGGCCAAACGGCCAACTTCAATTACCGAATCGCGCTCAAGCTGCGAGAATGATTTCCATTCTAACGCGATGATGCTGCTTATTATTCGCTGAGAGTTTTTGGAAAAACTGAATTCGCACGATTTACCTGCGTAATTCTGTTCTTCCGCGTAGATACGAGGTGCTGTGTAGTAAATCAGGGTCGGCGCTTGTTATTCTCAAAATTGTAACGGCTAAGCGATAACCCTGCGTTATGCTCAGCGGGCTCGGACGCCATCTTGCCGAACGTATCAGGGCCGTCGAGAAAAGTGGAATTTCGATGAAGAAAAATGAATTAGGTAAAATCAGCCTCATTACGCTGAGATGCGCTCAGCTTGAGTCCGATTATTAATACAAAGCATGGGATGCTGCTGATGGCAAAGGGATTCAAGATTCTTCTCGGCTCGACGTTCTTCCTCGACTTTTGTAAGCGCACCGATGTATTCGTGCCTTCCACGTCCGTACAAAAACGTAAGGACTCGTAAGAGGAGACGATTATTAACGGTGATTACCGATTTCCGACCAGTTAACGACTTTTTCGATCGTTTACACTTTTATCCTTCGCCTAGCGGCGAGGCGTCCCCGCGCGTCCCTCATTACGACGCAATCGCGCGTTGCTTTACGATTTCACGGGAGAAAATTAGCATCGATCCTTCGGAACGAAAAATTCTCGGCAGGGCCCAAAGGGTAAAAAAAAGGAAGAAGGGAACCTTGACAAATGAAAAATTGTCGATTGTTTCGTATCCGCCCTTCGACTCCCCCCCCACTCTACGACCTCCGCACCTTGACCCAGGTGCAACATCAAATTTTTTTATTTTATTCTTTATCCTCTCGTTCATTTAGGATCCCATACTACGCCTTTACGTGCTATTTTTTATGCTGATATAAGTAAACGGATCGCAAACTATCGTATTACCTGCATATATATGAATATCGCGCTAAACGTTTGAAAGGGTAAAAAAAAATAAAAAAAAAAAACGCTCCACTTTACTCGTATCAAAATTTACGAGCGACGAGTACCGTTCTATTGCTATCTTGGCGATTTTGTATATCGTTGACATTAGTTGCAGTTAATTGCGGCAATAGAAATAATGTCAGTGATAAAGCTTCCGTCTGAAATATCTTAAAGATAAGCCGTTAATGCGTGCAACACGTGTATATCTCGGGCGTTAAGGTAATATTTAAAGTAACTTTGCCGCGAGCAATTTTAATTCATTGCCTTTTCATTATTCTCAATTTTCGCGCTCTGTCACGTTTATTTCGATGGTACTGACTTCTCGCGTAATTTTTTTCTTCCTGTAAATTTCTTTACCGACCGTACAACGCATTCTCGTTATTCGCTTTTCGAAAATGCACAACACCACGTGACCCTGATCCTCCGGCAACGGTCTTCTCATTATACGAGGCCACGTCCGCGGGTATAATATTCTCATCGTCGCTTTTCGATTTCACGTTCGAAATTAACGTCAATTTATAACAGGAATTACTGTCAAACAGTCAACCTGACGAGGTAGGAGCGATTCTTTCTAGTTACCATCACGCCTGGAATATAAAGGAAACGTCGAGAACAAAAGGTTCCCTTTGGCGGGAAGAATTCGAACAGCTTGATAATGCCATGGAGAAGGTAGACAGTGAAAATGAAGTAAAAAAAAATTTCTGATCAATTTTCAAATTCCATATTAAAACTTTCAAAATTTTACCCTGTCTTGCTTCAGCTTGAATCTTATGGCTTCTTTTTTTTCTCATCATTTCAATTCTGCATGCATAGACGTACGTGTGCGTCCGGCTACAATCCCGGCAGTTGTAGTTCCTTTGAAAACGCGTTACGATTCTTCTTTCGAAATTAGCATTTTACAGCCGAGATATCCTTTGGAAACGTTTTATTGGCATATCGTGCGAAGAAGCCATAGACATTCAGTTGGGTACCAACGTCGTATACCTACAACATATATATACTGTGAGACTGTCAGTTCACCCGTTATATTCTTTCATACATGTATATTGCAGCACTGGTACCAACCGTAACAATCGTCCAGATTAACTGGCCGCCACTGCTCATACTTAAGTTTCCATTCTTAACTCCGATGTGTTAATCCCGAATCGATCCGACACCCCTTATGTATCCCCTCTGTGTTATCCTCTGGCGCCGCCAAGCGGACACGACGCGAATTATTCTCACGAGACACAAGAGGTTCGAAAAAATGGCGTTGACGGATTTAATGAAAAAAAAATTAACAATGGCCACGAATATTTTTTTCTCATTTAATCAGTTCCCATTTACTAGCGTTAATTATGCGTACTTAGATACTTACGTGTGTACGTATCAGTCACTGGGACGGATGCTGTATGTGTAATAGTGAAGTTTAATTATTAATATGAATGTACAATGTAAATATATATATATACAGACATAGGTATAACCAAAATAGAAAGTGACGGGAAGAACGAGATGACACGATACGTAATGTTGGATATGGATAAGGAGTGGGGATTGAAAAAAAAATGAAATAGGCAGAGGCGTACACGGATGAATGTAAATTCGTGGGATTATTTTATAGAGAGGAGTTAGATTGTACGGATTGAAATTCAAGGAATAACGATGCCCATGTGTATCGCGTATATATTACTTAACCGGGTAATTACAATTAGTACCCGTAGCCAACGTGTTAACTTTCCCGGGTGGAAAGTTGCCCGTTAATTTATATATATGTGTATATAATATATGTGTATATACATATTTGTTAATTGCCTCGGGATTTATGCGCGTTTAACGTCACAATCATCGCGCCAGTCGTTTCACCGATTATTTCCTCCTTTACGGGTGGTAACACCCGGTATATGATTTTTTGTAGCCATTGTGAAATTTCTTAATCTATTTGTATGGCAATGAGTGTGTGTGTGTGTATATATATATATTGTTATATGCACTCGGAGGACGTTAGAAATTCGTGACGTATTGGACAATTAGCTGTTGGCAATTAAGAGCCTTAAATTAATTCGCTGTAAAGAGAGGCGATGAATTGCGATCATACTGGAGCCAGGTAATTGCCCGGATTCTCACAAAGTAGATGAACCTGTACTGACGCTGTTGTTTGAACAATGCGAGTTCCTGTGCGATGATGGCTTCGGTGGGTCTTTGTGTTGGTCGGACTGTAATGGCAACAATTACTCTATTTTACCATCTTCCAGGTTCTCGAGCGAGCAATTTCATTTCCTCGCATTAATCTGACGGCGATCGCGCGAGCCTTTTGAGAAATTCACACTTTCTTTGCGCTGGTTAATTAGTAATTTATCTGCGGAGAGATAAGGGGTGAAGGATGAAGGAAAAGATATTGATATTTGAGGAATTTGTGAATTTAAAAAAAAATTAGGGACAGGTAAACCGAAATATTTTTTGGAAATTTATTTATGTGTGGAATCGACTTACGGTCTTGTGTGAACTGTGTGAACTCGGCTTAATACAGGATTTCTAGTTATCTTTAATAGAAAAAATGTTGAAACGTTGAAACACTGGATTCAGTGGTAAAAGATTATTTTTGATTTTGCATTCATTGATTAGTGGTTAATTAGTCCTGGAGGAATTTTATTTTACCTGTTTCAGAGTAAAATTTACGCGAAGTGGTTTGAAAGAGATTTTGAAATTTTTTTCTTTAGATTGCTGTTACTCTAGTTTTTGTGATTAAGAAGGTATTTGGTATTTTTGCCCATTTGGTTGCATAAACTTCCGGTAATTTAAGAGAGAGACAGAGATAGGAATGAACGCTTGAAAATTATTCCAATATGAAAAACTAATTCAGGAAAAGTCGCGTCAAAGGAGCCAATTTAAAAAGCCCTTTTCAAGATTATCAGCTCTCGCTTTGGCGACTATCTCTCTCTCTCTCTCTCCCCCTCGCTCTATCTATCTATCTGTCTCTCTCGCACTTTCAGAGACCAAGGAGAAAAAATTGGCAGACGAAAAAAAAAATACATCAGATTGGTAAACTTCCCGGTAATTCGTCGGTCCCGTCGCTTTGAACCTCTCTTAAGGGGTTTGCACGTCGTCCATCCCACGGAGGATGATTGACGCCATCGCTCGGAATTTTCTTGCGACACGAAATTATGGCGAGGAAGATGAAAAAAAAAGTTTCCAACCTTTTTCCTTAAGGGCGTTAACGTGTACACTGATAACAAGCATTAGCACAGAGATACACATACTGATACGTGGTATTTAATATTTCCGGTCATTACCTTAGCTGTGAGTTGTTAAAAAAAAAAAAAAAAGGTTAAAATTTAACATAACATAAATTCATCTTATTGAATGATTGCTCGACACAGGCTTTAAAACAAGGTGATTCCGTGCGAAGCAATCTTTATCGCTAAGAAATAAATTTCCTGTTCTCTACGCCCGTGGCAAATGGCGGAACACTTTCTATAAACGCGAAATGGCTTTATTTCCCTATCATCAGACGGCAGTCTGAGGGCGAGATGCGCCATCGGGCTTCCAAATTGAACAACCCGCCAGTAACAATACATATACATAACTCGGCCGCAAACACTTTAGAGACGCGTCATTAACTTACTGGTTATATTATAATGTCGGCCTGACTGCTTTATAAATAAGGTCGAAACAGTGTTAAATTTCGTATTAGTTTATTACGTGCTTCACCACACTGTTTTCGTACCCTCGGCCAGATCCTTATGCATTTTCACGACCGTGAACCGCCCCTGGCGGCTATTAGCCGTACTACCTCGCCCCGTACGAAAAAACAGTGTCGAGTATCCCTTCTACGATATTAAACTTAACGTAGTTCGTGCCCCGAGGTAACTTCGCTCGTCGTTCCCTCAAATAATACAAGTGCAACGCGGTTTCGCCGGGCTCATCGAATTGCCAGGGAGACTCTCGTGACTCGGCAAAGCGTAACTCTTCCAGACTCTTTTGAGTCGTAGCACGCGAGCGCACATGTCGACAGATGGCCGATTGAACTCACTTACCGTCATCGGCAGCTTCGAGCGTTGAATCGAAAACGAAGGAATTCGACTGCGCGTCGCTCGAAAAAAAGTCTTTCGCAAAATCCCTTGAATAACGACGAGTCACACGAGACGTCAGCATCATTCTGTCAAGGTAAGATATCTCATGTGCCAACTTTTAGTGCTTCCGCTACGACGCAAAGGTGAAAAAGATGGTAGCGTCATCGCAGCGCCGCCACGCGGTTCAATTAGCGAAATACCGGAATTACCAAGGGAGGACCCTGGCGATAATTGAAGGAAGTGTGTGCGCCAGGCACGAGGTGCGTTACGCGCTTACCGTACGCAAAGCCAAGCTGTGCACGTACACGTATAGTAACCTACTCACACCGTGCCCTTAGACGTTTGATTAATAGCGTTAGCGCTCATTGGTCACGCTACTAATAAAGGAGCGTTCACACGTATTAAACTCGCGCCTCTGCGCGCCACGTATGCCGGCTCGCTTGCCCGAGTGGCGGCCTCATATAACGAGGGAATGGCGTGCTTCGCTCATAATTGAGGCGGGCAGCTACAATCCAATCGCTTTTAATCATTCGAATTCATCTCGGGCCGCGCGAACCTGCCACCACCATCAAGTATTGTGACGCTAAAGGCATTTACGTATGTAGATATGCATATGTATACATATATATATATATATGTATATATGCGGGTTCGCATAAGTAATGGACTACTGCAGAAAGTAGGGGGAATTAAATTTTTTTTTTTTTTTTTCGAAAAATAGACCGAATAAACGAAAACCCCTTTGGGGGATGGTTTACGTACGCTAATTAATTCTACTAGGTATACTGTAAGGGGTCGGAGGATTCAGGCTGGTTGGGGAACGGGACAAAACCCAAAATGGCGGAGATTACGCGAAATTATGCAAATACTTGGCATTGTAAAGTCGCGCGGGGGTTTTTCGTTTTATTGGACGGGCCCGCCGGTATCCTCGGTCGTATAACCGAAACAAAAGCTTAGCTAACGCAGAGACAAAGGGTAGGGAGAAGTAGATCCTCTCCCGGGGCACACATGCAACGGATTTAACTGCTTCCCGAGGCATTACTCTTCCTAACTTTCTTTATATTATGTGTTCGCGTATTTCGAGTCTGGCGAATATTTGCTGGGAAGTGAGATAGTGAAAAAAAAAATTATCGAAAATTAACGGTTTTTTGAGTTTTGAATTTTTGAAAAAAAAAATGTTATAGAGTCTAGTCAGGTATTGGTACGTACAGTTGGACTATAGACGTCAGTTGACGGTACCGTCAATTTTATGACACGTCACTGCACCGTCCTTGAGGTTCTGCCATTATTTTCTATTCTTATCTTTGTACGTGCATTTTAAAGGTGACAAAATCCCTAGGAAAACCACTTTGCCGCGTGGTGGGGGTGGTGGCTTCTAAGAAGTTACAATTAATTAATTAACTTGAGGCACCCTTCGTTAATTTGCGCACCAAGTCAAACTTAATTAATTACCCTTTCGGATGATGGCGGGGGGTAGGTTAGGAACCACCAAAGCCCACCCTCGTCCTTGTCAATTGAAAGGGCTATACCTACGACAGTTTTGTTCCCACCTTTTCTCTCGGGGCGTTATCAATTAAAATTTTATGAAAGGAATCTTACGCGACATGCGTCCTTGAGGGATGAAATTATCTATTAAATTTTATATACGATAAATACACATACTCGGATCCGTTGCGTGTCTTCTTTGAAAATCTAAAGCTTTATGTATGTATGTATATATATATATCAGAAAATTTAACTCTGACTACGCCAATGGTACCCGACGAAGTGCCACTTTACGTAGAGGCTATTAATTACAAAGCCGACGCCATTGTGTCCTGGCATTGAAACGTCGATAACTTTTCTATTATCCTTCTAACGGGGATTTAGGATTGTACCAGGGCCCCTTCACGAATCAAGAATCACATTGCACAATTGACTGCCGTATTGAAAAATAATTTTGCACAAGTTTCCATCGCAAAATTCTGATGGCTGCTCGATGAGGATGATCCATTAAAATTTTTTTTCTTTTCCCACAGTTGTGTGAAAAGGACTGGTAGCCTGGTCCAGACTACTGACGATACCGCTTTCGCTAATGAACGCCTTTTGATGATCCTTGAGGAACTGTCGAAGATGAACCATAGACATTAACAGCCTGGTACCAAGTGAGTATCCGAGATTGTAATTAATCAATATTACCATCGACAATAGCCATTGTCAGGAGCCATTGTTACAGTTTACTACTATTCTCTTTGCGGGAGATCGAGTGCATCTATCTGGCATTGTGCCTTTAATTGTATCGTTTAATTATGCCTTGGCAGCGCCAAAAAAGGAGAGCAGCGCCATTAAGAGGGATCGGCAGTGATGAGAAGTAAAAGTGGTATTCCTCGCGAACGAACGAGGAGCCAGAATAAATCGGTTGTATGGTAGTCGATATGAGAATAATTCCCTTGATCTTTTTTTTTAAGCGTCATCTCAACTCACCTCTACGTCCTGGTCCATCCCCACCAGATCATCATCCGGCACGATGTGTAATTACGGACAATCGCAGGGATCGTTATTAACCCTTCCCAAATGCGAGTTCCAAATCTTGGACGTCCATTGTCCGCTCTCATTCATTACTGGAAGAGCGTGGACCGGGATGCTGTGGTTAGCTGGCTGAGAGGAAGAGAAGAAAAAAGCCAGAGTGAGAGACAGGGATTTTAGGGTAGAAGAAACGTTGAGTTAGAAAAGGCTGGACCTGGCTACCGTGAACGGACCAACTTCTGACCCTCGGCAGCCGAACGTCAAAAGCCCTCAAAAGGACCGCCATGACCCGGCCCTGTCCAAAGCTCATTTGTTTCCGGCAACGCTCGAGGACTGACCAACCGACGCCCTCGACCGCCGGGACGCCGTACTGAGATTCACAGGATGGAACGTCGTTCTATGGCTTCTGAAATTTTACAGTATGACTATGTTACACCTGATACGTGCTCGATATAATTAAACAAAGCTATTATCTAGTCAAATAGATCATTTCTTATCAGTATCATTCAAACAATAGACTACTGTCAGTAGATAATTCTCGATAAAAATTATATCGATCCAAACGACCATATTCCACTCTTGTAATGCCCGTAGGATGCTATTGATTTTTTCATCTTTCCTAAGGCCCCCCCTCAGGCCCGTCTACAGCATAAGGCCCAGCTTCGCACGCCTTTTTGTTTGCTCAGCAAGATTGCCTGGACTCTTGCACGGAAATTGACCGAAGATTGCGGCCGACCGACGTTTGCTCTGCGGCCTCGAGGCTTAACGTTTGCGCCACCGCAAAAATATCACTGACTATCCTCCTCTCTTTTTTTTTTCTTCTTTTATTCACATTTTTATTCGACCCGCTTTACCATCTCCATAACGTACCCTACGAAGTAAGTATATACACCTGGGTTTCTTATTTCGACTGCCTCTCATTTCGTTCTTACGTCACTTCCTCTTGGATTCATTTACTTGAAAATATCAAAACCTCCTCATAGCCATGCTGATGTCTACTTTGTATCCTGCAGGTTCACCAGTACCCAGCTTTACCTTGAGGTACCATAAATTGCAGACGACGCGTATACGACTATTGGTAAAGGACCCTACAAAGCTAATAAGCTTAACCAATACGCCAGTGACTCCAGTCTGCTTCCTTGTAGAATCTGATCGAATCTGATGGAGCGAGCACGTAGCTAACCACCCAGAGTATTATGTGTCGAAAAATATTCAAGAAAACCTTTAGCGCACTCTCTGTCAAGAAAAGGATAATGGCATCCCGTCCAACGGCGGATCAATGATTTACCCGCGTTATGATCCGCATTTAAAAATTTATGTTCCACACAGCATCCCAACGAAATGATCTTCCTTCGCACGGACCAGTGATACTTTCAATTCTTTGTTCTAAGAAAAAAAAAAAATCTTCACTGATCCTATACACGTATATAATCGTTATAAGATCAAAAAATCGATCCCGTAAATTTATCGGAATTAATCAAAAGTTATAGGCAACGCATCGATCGTATTACCTACTGTGTATCGAAACAGGAATTGTATCGGTGTGAGGATCGGTTGCAGGATCAGTCAGTGCTCAGCCGTATATGAATATACAGCGGTTAGGGCTGCTAGGCTGGTGGATAGGTATGACTGAGACAGGCGATCGAATTACCATAAAACGCCATGATTAACGCAAGGTAAACGAATATAACGCCGTAAGACCGCAGCGTGTTCTGTAGCAGTTAAGTGTGCCCGAGGCATAATTTCCTGTTTGTATTTGTATGGGGTACCGATATAAGCTTTATGAGCAATGGGAACTGTGTGTATATACATATATATAAGTGTACAGTCACTGTCGCGTACAGACAATCAAAATGATCCAAGGGTGGGAGGTCCACGTATGTGAGCCGATACGGTAGGACACAACATATGATACATATGGGAACGTTAGCTTTGCGGTTTGAAGCCCGTAGCGTGTGGTACCCCTGGATCTATGGCGGGTTCGACGTTGTATAAGGACAAGAAGACAGGAACGGTGTCGAGTGACTGATGTGACCGAGAGCTCAAACGGCATTACGTAAGCCCGAGCGATGATTGGTATAAGATCGGTTACAGTGCTCATTGCGGCAAGAGCCGCATTCCGATAATTAAATCGTGTACGATTATAATGTAAAAAAGTATTATCGATCGATCGTAAAGAATTATTTGAACGGGACTCGACAGCTGTTTTTACCGTCCACATATGGGATTTGACGTTTGACCTTTTCTGTGACTGACGTGTCTCTTAGGGGTTGGGTACCCTTAGCTGTTTTGAGGTTAGTCTGGGTACTTGGACGGTCCGACGGTAATGCTTCGGAGTCAATGCAATAATATATAGCGAGCTCGGGTAATGACAATAATGATGGCTGGAAGACTTCAGCGTCAGGCTTGACGATTCCTGGGAGTACGAGTGAGACAGAGCTATGGCCACTTATCAAAGCCAGAGAGAGATAGACGGATGAGATAGAGGAGAGAGTGATATCCCACTGATGCTTCCCATTGTGGGGTATTATCTGAATTGCAGGCCTCGCCGTAAAACTGCCTCTGCTCACGGGCTGACCGGCTGGTTATTGTTGTTATTTCAATTAATGTACATTCCCATCCTGCATGAGCCAACGTATGTGCTTGACTTGGTGTGCATCTCGTGATTGATAAAATGATAGCGTCCTGTATAGGCGTGTGATAGAAGAGTCTGGGCAGGTGATATATATATATATATATTTTATCAGCAACCTACGCAAACAGTATATAGTTAATATGAAGCTGTAATGTAACTAGGATATATTGCCATAAAAATTCCCTAGGACATTCACTAGCCTGTAACGAAGATCTCCTGTTACTCTGCAGCGGCTGTCCTTAACGACGTGAAGGACAATTACGACTTGTCGTGCATCAGTGTGAGTAAACAATGGTTTTTTTTTTTAATTGGTTCATACGTTACCTGGTACAAACTATTCGGTAATTTTGTGTTTACCTGTTGGCGATACTTTGATCAGGCTCCGAGAACCACCCCCGTTCTTCAAACAGGAGTAACAAGTGTATACCAGGTACGTTACCTTAGGCGGGAATAAAATTCCTCAAGGCAAAAACGGCAACCGGGGACCAATTTTTCATTCGTCCTCTCGGTCTATTTGGTCCGGTTGTCCCGCCTCGCTACCAACATTTCTGTTTCAGCCATGGCAAAGCATCCATCATGCGTGCGCGGGGTGGTTGCAGGGTTCCTTCGGCTCTATAAAAACTTAATTACCTTCATTAACCGAGAGAGCTCCCGAGCTGATCCTGCCGCTCGATCGCTACCGAAACGACGTGTGTTGTGTTCATTAAGGGTTCACCTTGAGCTTGCGCGTATGGGTCCAGGTCGAAGTAACTAGACGGATATTTCGTTTGACATGAGGTGTGATTTTTTTGAAAATTAAAAATATTTAGGATCCATTGAAAATTCCAAAAAACTCTTACGTCGATGTAATTCCCTTAGAGATTCTATTGATATCAATACAGCCAATCAACGACAATTATATAATTTCCCTTGACGCACGTTGGCGCGACCGTCGCTATTATTTGCTTCTTATTTCCCCTTTTTCTACTTACGACTGACTCGTGTACTCGATTACGTATGTGTATATACGTCAGTGTGGATCTTCATGTGGATGTTGGCGGATACGCATGCAACCACGGTAAATCGACGATATTCCACAATGCTCCTTAATGACTCGATCGTGCCGCCAAAGCCTCTTTGTGCCTCTCGACATTTTATTTTTATATTTTACCACACCAGGCACCCTATAGCTTGCTATTAATTGCCACGGTTCTGCGCCAACTTTGCCGCGAATCCATCTTCCCGTTGATATACCGGACGGTGGCGAAGGGGTTGAGAATCGCATTCTAAGGGGTGAAGAAAACAGAATCAGAATTGTTTCTACGTTGTGTGTACTTTGTGAGTCGGTAGATTTTTCAGGTCTGACGAACAAGGGATTCTCTGTAGTATCGGAGCTCTGTGCAAACACGGGATAAAGAATGCGTACGGAGATCATAAAAGAAAAGGTAAAGACCAAAGCCAAACTACTGTTGGTACGTTCAGTGGCAACAGGAGCGAATATCTAACATAACCTCTTTTGTCGGCTTCCTCCGTATACACGGCATGGATATTTCAGTAGCAATCATATCGGTAATTTCCCGGCTTGATTGTCCCTGACCGCAGGTTCTGGGGTTACTTATTTTATATTCCACCCTTATTCGGGCAATGATAAATTCTAACGGACGTATCGTGGTAACGGCCGGCGCCATTCGAGCTTCGGTACGCTGTGCCACAGTGCGAGATCAAAGGATCACCATAAACGATCCAATCAGTCGAGTAATTCGCGAAGATTGCGTGGAATCTGAGGATTGGTGGTGGCCGAAAGTGCTACCGTGCGGGATCGTGATTGGTGTCCTTGAAAAATGCTATGGTACTTCGGAGAAAAGATTTACATATATATATATGGATTCCTGTGGGATGAAAATTTTTTTCTATTTTTTTTTTATGCTCTTACGAAAGATTAACCTTGCCTGTGTGATTTTAATGTTATTTCTTGTATGCTACGGGGATATGGTTATTGAATTAGGATGATACAGTGTCTTATGTCCTCGACGATTATCGGTCAAGAGTGTTTTAAGATCATCGCCAGTACGCACACGGTCAATTAAAGAGCGGGATCGTCACCTGGGACTTGCGTATCGGGTTTCCGACGTGGGAGGTCTGCGGGATCTCTTCCAAGACGATGAGCCCGTGGAACTCTCTAAGAGGCTTCCATTCCATTCTCGATACGAACCGCGGGAATTTCGAAGCTTAAATCGCTTGAAAATTTCACCATTGAAGTGCCATCCGCGTAAAGTACGAATAACGAGGACTAAATTGTTTCGTGAAAAAATTTTGAAAAATTATACGTAATTATGATAGAAAAATATTATTGATTTTCATAACTATATTTTTTTTCAAATTTGTCTCTGTAATTGGTCCAATCTCTCATCTGAAATGTACCGTCGCGCGTCTAGCAGAAACCTAACCTAACCGTAGTTAACTCGAGGATGACGTCCAGAAGAGGCAAGAGACGAATTCGGGTGCGACGAGGCGAGAAAGTCCCTCGTACAAACTGGATAGGACAACCCTGAGGCGTAACACGAGCCGACGATCCTCTCGTGATCCTGACACGAGGACGAAATCGAGATTCAAGATCGTCACGAACACCTTCGACGACGGGACACTCGTTTATTAAGCGAGACCGCTCTCAAAAGGACCAATGATCGAGAAGCGTCGGGTTGTCACAAACGATTAAAATATTCGAGGGTTCAGTCTGGATGAACGCTAAGGCCCACGGGAATAGTCGGTAGCTGTCATTGAGTTTGGTCGAAAAAAAAAAATTAGACCTACGGAAACTCAAAACAGAGTCTAGGTGGTAAAAATCAACGGTAGATATCATATAAGGTAATCGGTACTTGTGTACTTGACTTAAAAGATTTTGGACATCGCAATCGACGATAATGCTGGGTACACACTGTACATTTTTACAAGCTCAAGTAAACTCCCTGAAAATTGTATATACTAAATACTCGAACGTCCAATGTCTCGACGTGCAGTTTGGTTTGGCGCTGAAGCGAATTTTCTTGGAGAAACACGCAGGGACGAAACCGTGAAAAATCGTTGAAGGATCGTAACTCGACCGGAAAAGTCTCTGGAGCCTTGTAAACTCGGCTTTATGAAGGATGCGGCTTAATGGACCTAGAAATTGTCCCCGTGGGAGTGGCGGGATGGGACAAAAGATCGGCCAACGAAACGACCGGTCCTCCTCCACCTTGTTGACTAAATAAAGGATTGGAAATTTTCAATTCTAATGGTTTTCAATGCACGGAGTCACTTTTAGAGACTATAGAAAAATTCTCTGGCTAACGGTTTTGCAATTTGTCACACGATATTATTCGGAGACTCCATCGGCACTATTACTACACAGCACTGTAGATACGTAAATCCAAAAACGTCTTTGAGTATTTATCGAAAACTTGAAAATTGTACGTTTAAGCTAATTTTATGCTTTTTTTTAGCATTTTTTATTTTTCAATCACTAGTTATTTTTTATTTCAATTGTACATGGGTACGGTACTGTATACAGGTATGTATATATCTATCATGTACTTGCATATTACGGTCTGGTATGTTGACTGCATACTGGATGGATAGACAACATACGGCCGTCTTGCTTTAATAGATAGAAAGATTATGTTGCAATTGGCAAAGGGATAATATTTTCTTCTCTCAGTGAAGGAGATTAGTATAAAATTACAGAGACTCGAGGTATACGTGCCTCCGCTACGTATCGCTTGGTATCGTTGGGTTCTCAAGCGCTGCCAACTCCAGGGCAGATGAAGGAGCGAGATAGTTGACAGTCATTTGTCAGATTAACGGAGAACCACTGCTCACAGATGTCTCCGCCTAATTAGGCGGACTGAGAGGTAAAATTACACGTTTCGGAGCATCTGAAATGAAACACAATTCATTACCGTGGCTCCCTTTAAAGCTCGATGCGCGCGCACATACCTCATACCACTCTCTGACCAACTACTTTTCAGAAGGATAATTGGGGTTTCATTTGCAGCTGCGAGATTGGTGTGGAATCGAAAAATTCTAAGTGGCTGTGAATATTTTTGAGGAAAAAAAAAGAAACGGAGAAAATGAAAAAGAAAAAACCAAAATAGAGGGTAAAGATGAAAAGAGGGTTCCTAGCGGTTGATCTCACCTGTTTCTTTATGGGCGACAATGAAGTAACCTGTCGAAAGTGTCGAAATGAAAAATCCATAAATTCCGATCCGAAGAAAATACGTAGATACCAGCGGGTAAGATAATAGAGAGGATTTAAATGGGAGACCCGACTAGAGAGCACAAAATCACCAAGAGGTGGTTTCCTTCGAGACCGTTGTTTACGCGGCGGAAACGGGCTATAATCAGTGCTGGCTGCGCAAAACCGCAAGCCTACAATATTACTGTCATTTTCACTGGGAATGAGCAAGTCCGCCCTCGCAAAGGGAAAGGACGATCAGACCGAAATTAAATGAGGAAGATCATCGCCTCGTCACTCCGTGGCAGTCAATTTAGTAAAAGCTTCTCCAAGAACCAGCCGATCGAGTAGAATTGAACCGATCGTAAAAATCTATTCGTTTTTACACGAAGCGCCCGATGTAGTCTGACGACAAGCTTCATAAAAGTGTCACCAGTGGCGCTGGTGTCTCTGCAAGCATCCCGCGGCAGTTCCGGTAATAATGTGCGGTGCGTTGAGAATGATGCGCCTTTACTCTCGTCACTCTTTGGTTTAATTTATCGTTTTATGGTCCTTCCGAAGCCCAGCTCAGTGCTCCATACACAGAGTGTAGCAACAGTAGTAGCCGTCAGTGGCACCGTAGCTAGCCGAGGGGCCGGAGAAGAGGAAGGCCGAAGTGGGCCGAGCGAAGAGACAAATGAACCGCGAAACAAAGGACTGGCGTGGGGCGCAGGGCGTGGCGCTCGGCGTATTAAGCCCGCAACGCGGCATTGTCGGGCTCGTGTTATTGTTGTAACCACCGGGGTTAACTTAATTGGATTTAAGTCGAATTGTTTGCGCACCCACACCGCACGCTGGACGGACGTAGGATCTTCCTCAAGTTCGAAGAATCAGTGTGTGTCCTTACCGCCTCAGGATTTCACCAAGAGTCTAGTAATGCTAAAGTGCCATATATGATAACTTCCTAACCTCACAATTTCAATCCTATTAGTAGCCACAAAGTGCTGCGTGTGCACTTTCATACGGGTAAGTGTCTTCCCGTGTGCCTACACAGAACTCACCAGGATCAGTGGATGCCACGGGAATAACCACTGCTGTTCTTTTCACTAGCTAGAGGGAGCTTCCCCGTGAATGTAAAAGGTGAGAAGGTGTATTCGAACAGTGTGTAATTAGAGTTATTACTTTAACAAGCCGGTTACCGGTAGAAGCAGATCCATCGGGGAACCATTGTTAGCTGCTGCTAGTGCAGGCCTTCTTTGCGTCATAAAGGCGCAGCCCCACTGCTCGCATTTTATTTCGACCCTGCTTACCTGCAGCCAAGGTAACTCTAGATGCGCTGATAAAAATTATCGCAATCAAGAAAATTAAGATTTTTTTTTTCTCTTTCACATTCACCATCTCTACAAGATCATGTGCGGGGTCTCTTCGTATCGAGGGGCTCATAGGAATTGACTGGCAATGTGTCAACTAAAGTCCCGTTCGCATGAACGCTAGACGAGCGCAATGGGCCGGATAAATCCTGGACGTGTTTCGCAAAGGAATTTTCGACGCTTCATTAACTCAGGCTTCTCGCGCTGCGACGCTGTCTCCGAACTTGAGTTTGACAAATTATTTCTTGCGGTTTTACACCCTGGGCCTGAAAAGTCACGGGAAAATATCGTAAACCCTGCTGCAACGTAGTTCGCTGTACTTACAGCGGAGTACGGTTTACAAAAGTTAGGTTAGATTGCAAATGTATTATAGCAATATGGCGAGAGAGTGTGTCTGTAGACACGTTGCATTAGCCAGAATGTAATATTAACCGACTGTACCGGTAGAAGCGGCGCTACGTTCACGTCCACACTGTATATACTATATCTACGGTATAATACGAAACTTTTATCGGATTATTTTTTTAATTAAAATTAACAACCGGCACGCTGCCAAATTAGCCTTCTAATACCCCGGAGGAATGACAAGGTGGGGTATGAGATAGGTAGAGATAGGGCCCACTGTAAGAAAAGGGAGAAGACCCCCCCTTTCTCTTAGTCGCTGTGGTAGTTAAAAGATGGCAGTGCTACCATCATCAATACGTGTCACGGACTTATGTATTCACTTTATACACAAGACCATTTACTACATAGCGCCTTAATTATCCCAGCCATTCTTTTAGCGTGCCACTGACGAGCACCATCACCGATATCTCGCGATTTATTTTTTTATCGTCCCCATTAACCCCCCCCCCCCCTCCTGGAGGTTAATACGAAAAAAATTAAAACCCAAAAATATTTTTAAAAATCTGTGGAAATTTTTTTAATTTTGCTTCTTCTCTTTCCCTCCAGCTTCACTCCCGTTTCGTTTTCTACACCCTCCAGAAGGATCCTGCATACAAGAAGCGGTCGGATTAGCGGTGGAGTTCGGTAGCCGAGACAGCGGCTAGCAATCCCTAGCTCGTTGAAATGATTCCACTTATCCGCGGCGGGGAGTCCCCAAAGAATCCGCGTCGGACAAAGCGGGGAATCGAAGGCACTCGCCACGGGACGTCCGGCTACCGAAGATATTTCATTTACCAGGACAAAAAGTTCCGTTCCTCTCGAAGACGGTCCCCTGCGCCTCCGTGCCACGGCAGCCCAATTCCTCCCGAGTATACGCCATCTTGAACCGAGCGAGGAATTCGAATTAATATTCGGCGCTGACATACGAAATTACAGGCAGAGGCCCCGTTGCCGCCCGCCAAGAAACAAATGAGCACCGATCATCTTGTCCGGAGCGACAATGGCCATAGGAACCGGCCTGGGCTCACGGGGCTTCATTGTCGTTATCCCGTTTGAGCTTTCTCGCTTCGTTTTCACTCGGTAATCCTCGGCTCGACCAATTTGGCTACCGATTTTTATACTAATTGCATATCGCTACGTTCCTACTCGGAATTGAACTGCTTAAACCGATATTGACTGGGCGACTCTTATTATTATACATCTTTTTTACGGCCGACCATGTCGGCCGCTTTCGTAATCAGACTTACCGGTTTGGCTTTGGTGCTTCGTTTCGGTGTCCAAGGAGGATTCATCGAAGATCACTCGGATCTACGATTGATCATAAACGATCCAACGCCATGAGGATAATTAACACGGTGCAAGGTCACTCGAATCCTGTGGTCCAGTTTGATCTGACGTCTGTCACGTGGTCACTGTTTCAGCATCACTTGACGATACTCAAAGAGACAAAGGACGAGATGATTTTACGGGTCTCATCGTTATATCACCTTGAAGTCAGCGAGCTGGTCAGGATTGAGGAATTTCAAGAATCGTATACCCCCTGCGAGTGCGAGAGAGACAGACTTATGGGTATACAAGCGTAAATTACAGGTACTCTGTCAAATTGACCCTATTATGACATCAGTTTTGAGTGTTTCTAATTTGAGTATAATTTGAAATATTGAAGTACTTTACTACCCAGATAAAGAAGTCATTCCCAGGGCAGACAAGTCACCAAGTCGAGATGCTAAAAAGTTCACGAGCCAGAACTAAAGGAAAAAAAAAAAAAAAGTAAAGTCAAACTCCAATGATCCCACGACCGAGAACGGAAACTCTTCTCACCTGTTTAAAGCGTCGGCCATTGTCCGCGAGATAATTTGGTTAAAGTAACTAATTGTTCGCCCTTTTCAACTCGCCGCTTATGATGCCAGGAGCGGTCCCTTTGTCGTAATTAATAGTCCTACTCGCAGGACCTTACTTCTGCCTAAATGATTCCCCATCCATCTTCCTGCTCGAGACTCCCGACCCCGACGTGCTGCTCTGCGCTTTTCCACGAAAACACGAGAAAGAAAACAAGCCGGCACTGAGTGCAAGGAAGACAGAGATGGTCATTGGCCTAGAGGAGCGAGAGAGACAGAGAGTGTCAGATCCAGCAAACGAAATAGACCACGTCAACGGAAAACGATCCTGTCATGTAAAGCGCTGTCGAAGTTACGATCAAAAACTCGAGGTTCAGCGTCGGCCATTTTACTATTCCAGACTGTCTAGCCTCACGGCGTAGAAACATCGGGCACGGAACCAACAAGCCGTACGAGTAAAAGGTGTCAGAGGTTGGCCGCGCGTCTGGTTCCACGGCTGTTGGCAAGTTAGTTAGTTAGTGGAATATGGTCTCCGATTAGGCTCTCCAATTGCCACATCCGCAGGAAGGACGTGCAGGTAACAATTTCAAGTTCTCAGTGGTTCTCATAACGTGCGGTGCGCATGCGCACAACCTCGACTGCCATGATGCCAAATAATTTCGTTGAAAAACACAAACGTCTATATATATATATATGTAACGGCGAATAGTAAGTGGTCCCAAAATTGACGAAGCATTATACCTTACCTATAGTCCATTTCAAAATGACTTTCGGATACGGAAGAGCGATAAGGCCCCATTTCTATAGACAGAGAATACGGGTTTTACAGGCTATAATTGTCTGGGCCATATGCCCCTCTCGTGTTTAGATGCTTCGGACAACGTGTGCTCGACGAAACGTTTCCATGCTGAATGTACGTAAGGGAGATATGGTTAAAAAAAAAAAAGAGATGAAAAATATATTACTACGGACAGTTTGAGCTCTTGATCTACAGATAGCGAGGAGATAATATACTAAGCAGTTCCCATTTACTCCGACGTTCTTGCCCGTTTATGCTTCGCGTTCTAATTATAATATTTAAATTTTCCCGCCATGTGCCACCCAACTACCCTTAAGCGCAATGTTAAACCTATGGGCTGTACAGTCCTGTATGAGAGTGACAAGAAGAGCCGTATACTAAGTGCAGTAATTTTATGGGGTAAATTAGTAGAGAGAGAGAGAGAGAGAGAAAAACTGTTGGCAAAACATTCGTTCGTTATCGCGATGGCGATAATTCATTAGCTACCAGATAACAGACATAGACTCGTTCCTGGCTAGTTTTCATAGTAAAACTTTGATGTACTATCGCGACAAATTATCCGTTCGTGTTTTTCTACCACGTACGTTCTACACATGTATATATATATATATTAAATTATAGATGTTTAATAACGTACTGTATATTCTTTAGAGCAGATTTAACTATAGTTTAGTAAGCGTATTGACAGTGAGGCTTAGGCACTATATGTAAATTTTTTTCTTATGAAAAAAAATCGCTCCTTGCAATTGTCGCGCGATATTTAAGTTGGAAATGCTTTCGCCGTAATTGTTTAGGGTGGCGATGAGCTTGTGAAATCCGTTGATAAGGTGATATGGAAATGTCTGTTGATATAAATATATATATAATCAATATATAATACATAGTATCTAGATGAAAAGCAGATACGATCCGTCATCGTGAAAGCGACCGTCGACAAATCTCTATCAGGAAGCAATGACTAGGAACACTTGACACTGGATAATGACGGTGTCATCGATAACGTCGCCCCTCGCGCAAATCGACAGGTTCGTCATGGTTGTTTGACCTTCGGTTATTTACATGAGAATTACGTCAATCAAAGCCTGAAATTCTGGAAGAATCATCGATATCTAAACGGTGACAAAATAACAATCGATTGTCCGTCGATAGATATATTTATAATATATTTCAGATAAAATCATTAATTAATCTGATTCGATAAGCAGTACTGGTTTTTTGTTCCTTATCAATTTTCATATTTAATCATTTTTTTTTCTTTTAAGTCAATGCTCATGCTACCAAAGCTCGACATCGGTAGCCGCGCATAATGCGCGCTCACCGGCTCGACTCGGGCCGACATAAAACACTCACGCGAAAGCGAGTAACACGCGGGCAGTGCCGGAAGTGGGAGCAATTAACGATATAAGTGGTCCGCTGGTCTCCGCGGTAGATAAAAATCAGACTAACGTCGAGTCTAGCAGCTCTTTCTTGCCACCCGGTATATAGATCAGGCTTTGATAATGGCGCGAGAAGGCAGGTGCCTTTTGGACACATTATACGCTCTTATTCACCTTCCCTCGTGCGTTTTTTTTTACCGCTGTTACTCACGTCTTTTACCACCATCTCCTTCTTTGCTGGCTGCTATTACAAAGTATATATATATATATATATATTTTTTCTTACTAGCCTGTCAGTCCTGCTATCTTTCCAGATAGACAATTCGCTACGTTTGACCATTACGAGTCGGTCCTACTTGCATATAAGTGTCTATCGGCTCTGATAGCCGTAATTTTTTTTACCCACCCTATTTTCTTAATAGAAATTTTTTATTTACTCTTCGTCAGATTTGTCCATTTTTTTATTATATTGAATTTTATAATTTTTTTTTTAGAAATTAATTGGTACCTCCTGTCACACTAATAATGCTCAGGGCAGCCATTGAGTAACAGGAACGGTAACGAATCGGATAACGGACAAGCGGATGGATGGACGACAGGATGCGAGGGCAGTGTCCTTCTTACTTTTGTTCCTGCGATCCGCCGTTGGCTCTTTTGTTAACTGGTTTTCAGGATGCAGAAGCCAAGCAAAAGCTCAGTTCGACCGCGGCTCGACCACATCCTCTCCTTATCGTCCACGTGCAGTTTCGTTTGAGAAAAAAAACATACGCGTGGTGTATAGACGTCACTAATTTTTTGGAAAAAAAATTTTCGCATCTCTCAAATCGTTATGGACGATATTGACTTAGGTTAGGTTTTCATTAATCGCGTCGTCTGGCTGATCCGGGAATTGAAAATTGGCATTGAAGCCAAATTATAAGAATTGTTTGGGCGCAGAGATAATCCGGGTTTCGCTGCTTATGGCACGAAGTGTCTCGGTTGGCTGAGTTCAGCGTCGAAAATCGTTAGTGCTTCACCGCCCAACCGCTAATGGGGTCCAAATTAATTTCACGTAATTGGGGGAACATGGGAGAGTTCGAGTAGACGGCTATTTGAGGTGGTGGGCAGGGGTTGTCAGAGGGGGTGGGTGAGGGTTGAACGAGCTACCCGTTTTACCCTAATAGGAATAAAATAACCCGTACCGATCGTCATAATTGTGGTCCTGCCGGAAATAAGCAAATATGATTAAAGAGCCCCTTAGGTAATTTCTATATACCATTTTCACCACGGCGTTACGCTTCGTGTAACGATGACTTTGGACTGTATTGCGTTACAGGGGTATTATGTGATATGGAGGAGGTTATAATGACTGCTTGAAAAATTCGTTGACTCAAGGCGGTCGACGTGGAACATTTTTGTTCCATCTGATCCTGCACACTGGAATATTTATAATGGAACAGGGGATATGTGGCAATCGTCGAATGGATTCACGTGAAACGATGTAAATTTAGTATAATATATTTTCCATATAATAATTTTTGCTATACAGACATTATGTTACAAAGCATGGGTTTATTATTTTCTCCATTTACTTGCGCCTAGAGTCGCGCAAGCAAGATAACGCATTCGATACGTCGACACTTAGTTTTTTTTTTTTTTTCTTATCTCTCAACTCATTAGGATTCGCCTTTTCTTCTATCACCTTCACCATCTCGAACGTCATTTTTATTTTATTTATTAATTTTCCTCGTAGAACCTAGTTTTATACATTCATAATACTGGTATTTTATCGCGAGCACGTTCACACTGATTTACCCGATCGAGCGGCCATCTTCTTGCAGTTAGTCTGAAAGTGGAAAGAATTTTTTTTGGGGATATTGACAAATTTTTTTTTTTTTTTTGAGGAATAATTTTAGGTATGAAATATTTAATAAATTATTTATATATATATATATATATATGTGTGTGTGTGTAAGTTTTTGTCGCTCGATCAGGTAAATCGCAAAACAGGCCGCTTCTACGTATACAGGATCTGAAAAATATTTCTCAATATTCTTCATTGGCTCGAAACTTACATCCTATCGAAAAGATTACGCCGACCCTCTCTCATCACATTAAACTTACGTATGTATATTTCCCAATTGGGCTTTTATCCTCGCGACATATTACCTATCTATGTACAACCGAAGAATATTGGGGCTGCGATGTGAACTGAACTTTAGGTATTTACAGCGTCTTTACCGTCCTTTAAATATGTAATAGGGTATCGAGAAGACTTCAATAGTTCAAGCGAGTAGTCACTCTGCGGAATTTTGGATGAACCCTAAGGCCCATTTTTTCATGAGAGTCAAGAGATCAGCCACAGATTTCATCATGGGACCCAATTCACAATGTTCACTGGGCCCACCGCGCCAGGAATCCACTGTCACATTTTCGAGACACACAGACACTCAAGACGTCCCCTTCTGAAAGTAAAGGGGGATTTCCATGCGCTGCCAAACACGGTAGTTATTTGAATAGGGGCCTTACGCGAAGGGCCTTAAACCGTTTTTTACCAACTCGAAACAGACGCTCATGAACGACTGTAATTTCGTGTCATTTCACTCCGTGATTTCTTCCCCGAGGCTCTGAGACTAATGTCATATTAATTGTAGATTCGCGTTCAGCTACGTGAACTTTATCTTTTTTCTTCTTTCTCGCTACCAAACGCGCCTGGTTGATCTTGGAAATTGATAGGGAAATCTCTTCCTCCCTTTCTCCTAAGATTACTGGCTACTGCCGGGTGTACGATTTTTCTTCATTTCTCACTGTAACTGACGTGACCGACCCGGTACAGGAATCCAGTAGCGATTTCAATATATTTCCCCCACATAGGATTGAAAAGAAGATTTGATCTTTACGTATGAACCACTTCGGCACGTTCGGCAGGAGTCAAATGATCATCCAGTGTGTCCTATGTACAATGAGGATCAACGGACCCAAAGATCCAAAGGATCCCTCATCTTCTAAGATCATACCCAGAAATCCTTCAGGATCATAGAAACGTCCTGAAGGAGGAGCAATCGGCCAGGACCACATCAGATGCAGCAGCTCAGGGATCCACGTTCTCAGGACCTAGTCCATCCGTCGATCAGGATCTTCATCAGGTGCGTGTCCTAGACATCGTGTATACTCTCGTCATCGCTCTGATCCTTTATACTCGGCGGACTGTCTTCCCTAGGTGGCGGCGGACTCCTCTCCAAGCTTCTACTTCGCGGTCTGGCCATAATAGCCCTGTCAAGATTTTCCTTCTCGCGTGGCTCCACAGTCTCAGGACTGTCCCTGTAGTAGCTGCTGAGGGTGGACAAACTGGAGCTGGCCGCGAGGGTGCCCAGCGGAGCGCTGGAACCCGCCATCAGCATGGACGGATAAAATCTATAAGGCAATGGCTTCTGGAGCGTCATCGCCGCTGCGGCTGGACGATAGTATAAATCATTCAGGGGCGGCGGCGGGGGTCTTCCAGGATACAGCCAGTAGTTTCCGGCCGCTGGATGTCCTGATACACCAGCGCTACTAGCGTGCAGTGTCTGAAACGCAGCGTAGTTACCAGCCTCGGCGAGTATCTCCAAACCGACCAGGGCTTGTCTCTTCCACTTTGTCCTGAAATCAAAAAATATATATATATAATCCCCATCTTCATCCCCTGCACTGAACCCCTAAAAAAATTAATCACTTCAAAATTGCCCCAAAAAAAATTTTTTTTCACAACTCCCCAGATTCCTTAGGCTATGGACACAACGATGGCTGAAGTCGATTAGGAATTTTCAGTAATTTCAACCCTCCCTCATTTTATACCCTTATCGCCGAATCTCTCTATAACTGCTACCCCGCCCCCCCCCCCCACCCCGGACACTGGGATACGATTCTCCCCTCTTTCTCCGATACTACCCTCCCTCCTCGCCCACTCTCTCACGTATGTAAATCCCGATCTGGGACAATTACGCTAAAACGGGGTGGCGTGCCGCCAAGTGGTTACGTTGGCCACACTGCAGAGCTTATTATACTAACAAATAGCCCGTGGAGTTCAGTGCCTAATCATCGCGTATCATGCCACGCACACAGGCCTCAACGGCTACAGAGAACCAAGAGCCCAGTGTGCTGGTGGGTATATAAACACTCGCCGTTCGCAGAGAGGGTGGACAGGCCGCCGTTACATTACGCAGAGACTGACCCTCCGTATGAAGTTCCTGAATAATACAGAGAAAATTGCACCCCTTCCGCAGAAGCCTTAGTCAGGTGGGAGGTGCGAGTTACGTCCGATTTTCATTCTCGATAGCGGCGCCAATTTTCTAACCCGTAAGACCCATTTGAAAAAAAAAAAATTGCTCCCAATGAATTTTTGTTTAATACCCTCATAACCATCCATTACCATCAGTCCTACGGGAAACCAAGCTAGTAGCCAAAGTGCGAGAGTAATTAATAACCCCCCCCCCCCAGCCCTATAGGAGCGGCAAAGGAGGACAGTTCGCTTGGAAAATTCGACAATTAATATATTTCCATGCAACCCCTACAGTCCCGTATAACCATAGAGACATGCATGTTAAATGTAGGCCAATTTTATAGATGTATAACGTTATAAAAGGCGCAGAGCAGGAGAGAGGGGTGGCAACCCTTTTGTATACGTCGGTCGAGTAAAATCGTTCATGAATTTTAAACAGGCCACTCTGCGAATCGAGTCGCGATCATTTTTCATTTTTCGTCGACGTGCGAGCCCGGCAGGGTAAGAGGAGGGAAGGGGGGAGGGGAGGCCCCATGTGCGATTATGTGATGAGTAATGTTTTTTAATACCCCCGGTGTTTCAGCTACGCGCAATAGCTCGAATAGGTACCTGGGACTTTGGCGCTTAAAACTTTTGCACCCTTGTGTCTCTCTTTGCATTTGTGGGCCCTACGCTGGTTCCGAGTGCACTATTCTAAAACAGCCTTAATTGCCCAGTTCGGGCTCTCTTTATGTCCCGACGTTGGCTCTGGTGAACGCGCGCGCATAGACACCATTGATTTATCGTCCAGGTCGGGGCCCTCGAGGGGTCGCCTTGGATGGATCATCCACGGCGCGGAAGAAAGGAGAGCGACTAAGGGGGAAGAGGGGAGCAGGAGGGAAGGGGAAGAAAGTCAAGGAGCCTCACGTCAGCCAGGATATGTTGCGCCGTGAAAAACCGGAAGGACGCCTCCCATTGTCGGAAGATCGTTTCTTGGCTAATGATCGGGTACGGGGATGAGTGCTTTGAGTAAATCAACCCCTCGGTATAACAGCCCTTGTATAACTCTGGACACAATGGGTGAAGAATGTGGAAATCAGTGCGGGGTGAGAAATTTCGAGATACGATCAATCTAGATCGGTTCTACGAGTCATCGATCGAGTTTTTTTTATTTTGATTTTTATATATATATATATATATGTATATTGAAAAACAAAATTTTTCGGTAATTAGTGACCACGATTTTTTTCGGGTATTAAAAAAATTATGGAGAGAATCTATGTAACCTTAAGGTCCCTTCGCACCGTGTAAGATTCTTCGAAATGGTCAGCCGTGCCAGTTTTCGAGTTTTCCTTGACACGCGCGAAAGATCAAGAGCGCGACGCGAACGAAAGGAGAGTGGGGTCGGAGGGGAAAAAAAAGAGGAAAAAATTCATGCGTCGAGACTCGAGTGGACGCGTTAGGGCGAACTCTGCCGGCGGGACACTTAATGCATTTATAATGGTGGTGGGTCTGGTTTCTGGGTCTGCGGTTACGAGCCTGTACGACATGCTGGCAGGGTCGTTGGAATAATAGCAAGGGGCGACATATTTTCGAATTATTACTTGCCTCGCTGACTGTGGGACATGTGCGAGTCGGTTCTCTGTCACAGAGGTTAGAAGAGACGGGTAAGTAGCGTCGATATAGATAACGATATATTTGAAGTAAAAGACGTGTATTTTTGAAATCGGTAGACAGTACTTGCCATAGGACGCACGGAACGAGTCAAGGAGGTTAAGTCTGTTCTTAATGCTACCTAACAAGGTACGGGGGGCGCTATAGAGGAAGAAAGAAATAAAAAATCTAAATTGTACCCAGACAAGTGGAATCCTGGGTAACGAGTTAACGTTTCCTAGATGCGATTACGCGAATCCTCGTTATCGCACTCCAATTAGCCTGATTCCACGTGAAATCGTCTCGTGACTCCCCGTCACGTCCAGGCTGGTCGTGCGCACGAAGATTTTCGCGACATCCCGGCCGATCCGTTATAATGCAGCCAGCGCTGCAGCGTGGGAAGACGAGGAACTACTTCCGGAATGGAGAAAACACGCTCTCAGCAAAACGACGCGAATCGCTTATTCTCACGCAATTTTATATACCAGTCGGTCGGCGAAGTGTCTTTCGTTTTGATTAGGTTAGGTAAGGAGGATAGAGTCAAGGGGAATCGTCATCACGCGAAATCTTTTAACGACAAAGAAATACAGTGTGTCCGCTATTACACCAGGTACGACCCACGTGAAAATACGGTACCGCATAAAAATAGGTGGGCTAAGAAAATCGAAATTGAAAACGAAGCTTAAGGTAATTATGAAAAATTCTTCCTTAACGTCCCCCCGTCGACACGTGTAAATCGACCCCGAAATCAGTGACTCCTGACTGCGTTAATCGACTCACAAAATTTATATGTAAAAATACAAGGCGAATGCACGCGTAAAGGCGGACTCGCGTGTGGCGGATTGAAACCTGCCCCGAGGTGCTGCGCCTGGTAATTCTAGAGTATTATGTAGTAGCGTTGCTTTTCAACGAGTCGGGAGCCTTTTTCGAAATGGCTACCGAGAGACGACGACCGTCGCAGATGGAGCCACCGAATAATTCGAGGGGTCTCCCAGAAGGCGCTACTGGTCCAGAATCATTTCCACGCCGTAAATTTTTTAATATTTCATAAATTACTCCGCAATCCCAACCGGGGGTACACGTCAACCAGGACCGACCCAAGCTCGAAGGATCGTCCGGGGGGCCAAACTACATACGGCCCTGGGACATTATTACCAGCGAGAGGACCGGAGAGGAACACAGCATCTCAATTTGGACGGTGGTGTCCGACAGGATCCAAACGAGAGGGACATTTCCTGTGATCTCTGTCCTCGTCCAATGTGCCTCTTTCGGTGACCTATACCATCATCCTGACGGTTCCCACTACCAAAATAAATCCGTCCGGCGCCCAAGGTGTGGCCGGCGCCTACCGGCGTCTCCGTGAAAAATCCTCCAGTCACCCTACTACCTCTTCTCCCCCTGTCCTCCCTCCCCCCTTGAAAAAAAAAACAAACTTAACTGCCACTTAAGAGTCGGCCATTAAAGCGTTACTAATTTTTCCCAGTTCTGCGGTGTGTACCCGATGATGGTACCTTTACGTCATGGACCACAGCATCCCACCACCACCCAGGAACCTTTGACTAATATACGTGAAGTCAGCAAATCAAGTCCGGAGAGCACTGAGCTAATTAGGCAGAATGAGAGGTTAGGGTTGAAGGCCCAGGGTAAAGTCGTACTTAAAAACAGAAAACAGCCTCGAGAGTTAATTGAAAAAATCAGCGAGTAATTAGTACCGATCGAAATTTCAAATTTTTGTCTTCTTAATACTTTCATAATCTCTCAAAGATCACTCCCGTTATAGATCACGATCGTCCAGAGCGACGAGACAAAAAGATACGACGATCCACCGTGAAAGACTCGGAAAGCCAGTACTTGTCGATTCCACGAATACAGCATTACTATGAATCGTGCCTAACGATCGAAGGTTACCGATCCTACGGTATTAAGTAAAAAGGGACGTGGCAAGAGCAACAGGAAAAACGGCAATTAAATTACCAAAAAAGAAAAAAAAAGGCGATAGATCAAAGACCAACGTCAGTATCGACAAGCGAGTATCGGAGACCCGATGGTTTTAGTTATCAAAAAAAAAAAAAAAATCGACTGTCGAAAAGATCGATAAAAAAATGAAATAAAAATTCTATTCATCCCCCAAAAATCGACCCCCCCCCTCCAGCCTTAATTTTTCGAAATCGGCAGATGTCTGTCATTAGATCGGCCGCTGCACGGTAATTGACAGTATAATGACAGAGTCCACGAAGGGGTGTATAAAAAAAAAAAAGAGCGTAAGGGGTTAGGCCAGATAATTTCCTAAAGGTGAATCCCTATTAACGATTCATCGTCGTCAAAAAGATCGCCGACTCAGTCTTAAAGTATAGCCCCGTTAAACGGCGAAACTCGCGAGTCACCGGTAAGTCCGATAATTAACGCGCAGAGTGGACCCACCGACGAGAAACAAATGAGAGAGAGGCCTCGACCCCCCCCCCCCCCCCACGTATCACCCCAACAAAAAGTTTCTTAGCGTCGAAACAATATTTCCCATTGGGTTCAGGAAAAGTTAACCTTCCAAATTGCCGTGGTTACGACCCCCCGACCCCCGATCTTCGAAAAAGCAGCCGCCCTGGTGCATCCCAAAAGCCTAATAAGCCAACACGCGCACGGACGAGACACTGAAGGTTCGTTCACAAGGCCGCCGAGTGTCGCGGCTCGGAAGCGAGTAACGAGGACGGAAAGTCAACGTGGGAATGAACGAAGGAGGCAACTGGAAGACACTACGTGGATTGAGGTGGGTAATCATTGGTAATCGGTAGGAATGATTCTTTAAGCTCAAAATGGCGGCGGTTAATAATTGAGAGAGACAAGGAACGGGTGTCCATTGGAGGAAGTGACGTATACACTGTATATAAGTAGGTGTAAGTAAAAAGATACAGTGAAAAGGGTTTCATAATGGCGAGTTGGCTTTAAAAAAAAAATCACTTATCCCGAATAGCCACTATATATAGGTATATACATGTAGGCACTGCATATATATATATAGGTACTGCATGTGCTACGAGACGAGATCGACCGCTGGAAAAAAAAGCGTCGGCTAATATACCGATCTTAGTGATAACTAGGTACGCGTCACAACGGAGTACTTAGAAAGGCCGAGCCGCCTTTGAAGCGTAATAATCGGACATTCTTCTTGCCCGTGTTTAAAGAGTTTGCCGGCCGCGCTGCTGCTCGTCTCTTCCACCGATCGAGCTGCGCTGCTTTTTTTTCTCTTCCTATTCTGTCCCACGTTGAAAACTATCGAGATCGGTGGTTGTCAGTACCGACGGAGGTCGTTAGCCCGTGCGAGAGACAAGGACGAAAATGGTGAAGAAATAGACGAAGAGAGAGACAAGTATAGGAATGAAAAATAAAAAAGATAAACCAGACAAGTAGGGGTAAGGGGGGGGGGGGGTAATTCGATAGAATTCAAGGATTAAAAAAAACGCAGTAATGACGAGTCCTTGGAGTAGAAAATATGAAAAAAAAAAATGGCAGATAATTTTGAATGTACCTTGTGCAGATAGTAGGGTATGGGGGGGGGGGGGGATTTTTCGTAAAAATTTGGGTTTGTGGAAATAAGGTGAAATTTTTTTAATCTGAAGATTGACGGACAGGTCGGAACATCCGGTAACCATCCGGTCAGAGGTTAAAGCCAATTAGAAAAGAGCGTCGTCAGGATGTTTGGTGGTGGGGATTTTTTTTTTCATTTTTTTTTTTTTATCAACTTTCAGACCTAAAACTCAAAGGGTGTTCCTGGACCAAGACCCATGAAAGTTCCAGTTCGAGCGGCGTGATACGCGTTACAGAGGATTTCACCGCGTCATCCCGTGGCGCCTGTAATTCGTTGTTGCCTCGTCGAACTTCCCCAGGGACGGGAACGGCTGGGACCGTTACGGGGACGGGAGAAGGTGGGGCCCCGGGGTGAGCGCTTTAACGAAACTTCAAAAGCATCTGGGACCGCTACCGAAGAAATCCGAATCACACGGCCTGACCAGGTTTCATTGTCTTACGGGAGTTTTCGTTCGTTACGCCCGGTTACCGGCAATGAGCCTAATGGCGAATGGGAAAAAAAAAATAAAAAAGCTGATCAACCCTTTTTAGGTAAAGCTAACCGAGCAGACCACCATCCGCGAGAGAGATGATTTCCCTGACTTTTGAAAAATTCCAAAATTCTTATCGTAGACACGCCGGGGGGATCGATGACAAAAATTACAAAAAAAAAAAGACTCTTGAGAACGAGCCCTAAGGATTAAAAAAATTTTTTTAACAATTTCAAAAAAAATTCTGAAAATCTTGTACATTGTAGGTAATAAATTACCAACAACTGTGTCAGACTATTTAAGTCTGTCGGCTACCGATGAGAATTCCGGTGCGCGTTGTAGCCCAAAAAAAAAACAATGTAAAAAGATAAACTCGGTTTCCGAGTATTTAGTAAAAAATCTGTTCGGCCGACAATCTTCGCGTTTAACCACGTAAACAAGGGCTTTGTCGAGCGCCGCGATTTCCATTTACGAATTCGATACGCGCGCCATAAAAGAACGTGCCGCCGGCTCCGATCCATACCCTGTTACGCGAGGCGTCGCTATCTTCTGGTACGTATCCCTTAGGTCCTACCCACAACTTCCACAAAGTCACCACCAAGCCCGTCTTTGCATATCCAGAGTTACCTAATACGGAGTGTATCCATGTGAGCCTCGACCTAACCCACAATATGAGGTATCGCACAGAAAAATGAGGGCAGGAGGACCTCGTGCAAAACGAAGAGGACCCGTGCCGAAAAGTCCATCGAGGTGAAAACCTCAAGGTGAATCCTCAATCTTAAATCGTATTTTATCCATCCAACGTAACTTGGTCTCTCTTACCTTCTATTCTGGTACCACGTCTTGACCTGCGTATCGGTAAGCTGCAATTTGACAGCCAAGTCCATTCTGTCCTGAACGCTCAGATATTTCTGTCGCTCGAAGCTCTTTTCCAGTGTCTGCAACTGAAGATCCGTGAACGCCGTGCGAGCCTTTCGTTGCTTTTTACTCGGCGGCGAGTCGTCGGACGACGGCAGGGCTCGCTTGAGCGAATTTTTTTTGCCACCTGAAACAGTGCGGATCGATACCGTTTACAGTGCGCACAGGACAAGTCACGAAAATCATATTAGACTAATGATGGTGGGGGAGATTTTTTTTTTCAAAATAATATAATCAAAATTTTTTTTTTGAAAACATAAAATCGACATCGTGGCCAAACACGCCTTTCGGAGGAGCCTTCCTTCTCGGTGGTTCCCAAGCTGCCGAATCGATGAGACCGAACGCTTTTTTTGCGCGTTTCCACATTGACGATCAGCCACCGTCAGTACCCCCCTACGTTCACTTCGCGATCCTTTTGTTCTCGGTCGGGGCGCAGCCGAGACGCGATTGGCTGAAGTCCGAATGGACCACGCAGACGCGTCGAGACGCCGCAAATTATCCCCTGCAAGAGCAGCCAGAGGGTGGGATTCCCTGAGGTAGTCGATTACACCCAATATCCGTGGAGTATATATATATATATATATATACACACACACATACTGTTACGTTATACAGTCTCCTATACTACCCCCTTTAGTAACACCCACTTCGAAACACACCCCTATGGTTATAGAACACCTTCACGTCTGTAGGGGGACGATCGTTCCGGACTGGCGCATTGCGAGAAAATCTATACCGTGCATTGATCAGTTTCGTCTTAAAGAAAAAAATGTCATATAAATTACAGATATACAAAAAAAATTGCTTCGAAAAAAATTTTGGTTTAAACAAAAAAAAAAGTGAAATTCCAGCTACAACCGAATCCGCGGCCTATTTTCATCCCCCCGAGTGAAAACGCACCCTAAGCAGCTCAGACGAGGATGGGCTCCCAGGGGAAGCTTTTAAAGGTATCTAAAGGCCCGTTGTCGCAAGCTCATCGATTGGAACGAGCGGCTCGATTGGAGTATAACAGAGTCAAAGGGGGGCGGAGGGGGGTAACGTTCGTAGATAGGCGAACGAGAAGGGTGGGTTTTTCGTAAAAGGGGGAGGGAGGGAGGGCAGAGGTAGAAAGCTTCGAGATTGAGTTAACCCGGGCGAAAGCGTCGCTCTTAGCCCCCGTTTGATCGGCCAGATTCGCTTGAACGGTCCGGGCCGTCCGCCATCTTACAAAAATGGCCGTCCGCTACGCGATGGGGTGAAGACCAAGAGGGGGGGATTTCCCTCAGGATCTCCAAGGGGGAATAGCTACCATAGACAGATAGCTAACTTGTCCTCGCGAGAGAGAGAGAGAGAGAAAGACAAACAGAAAACAAGACTCAGAGCCACCCTTCTTTTCTATGTACACACTATACCCAGCGGTATAACCTGACTGAGTCGGGTGACTGGTTGCTGCTACCCAGTCGGCGCTCGCTATACACCTCCGCAGTCGCGGAGACGAGAAACGGAGGTCGGTAAACTAAATTTACTATGTGATACACTTAGAGGAATCCTGCGCGACGCGTTTCCCCGAGTCCTCGGTTCTTTTTGAGACACTTTCGGAACGCTAAGAGGCTAAACTTTTACCTCGAGAGTTTTCTCAGCGTCTTTTTTAGTAACTTGAGAAGACGCCTTAACCTCCATCTATATTGTCTATATATATATATGTGTGTGTGTACCTTGTCGCTGCACACTCTATACCCAACCAACCTAACCTCCTTCGCTGAACCCATTACTCCACTTCTTCGTCCTTACCAAAGGATACGGGGGTGGCCTAACCCTGCTACCTACCCACGATATTCCCTTAAGCTATCCGTATACGTGGCAGAACGAATCCTTCGTTCGGTTGCTTTTCTGCTTTTCCTTTTCGCTTATTCCCGGGTCACGCGAGACCACAGCCAGTTTTGTCGGCCCAAAGTGTTTTCACGAAGCCGTCATTCGCCCGCGAGGATTTAACTTAGCCCGAGTGCTCAGCGCGCGTTCGACTTCGTACAACTTGAATGTCCAATACGGGAATAACGAGTATTTTTTTTTCAGGGAAAAAAAATATTTCACAGCGTCCAGGTATTTAAGGGATTTTTAAACACAGTGTCTATCGATGTATTCTTTAAAGTATAGTCCGTACGTGGTAACGATGAAAGGAGAAAAATAAGTTCACGTTTATCAGCTGTTATACACTGTTGCAATTAGTGGCAGCTACCGGACTCGGTTTTTTTTTACCAGGCATGTAACGGATGCTGTCTACTTTATCCCCCCTCTCCCCCCTCTCCCTCTCTCTATCCTATCCGTCAGCTCGGTGCGTTATACGTAGCGTGGTGCGATCGTAAAAATGAAAATATAAAAACTTTCGCAAAGCGCTGCTTTGGTTTTACGGCGAGCCGGGAGATGGCGCCCCGCTCGCCCGTAGCCCAGCATTGTGTGGCAGCTACGATTTTTATTTTCTTATTGCTTTATTTCTCTTTGTGAGAATTTCCACGTTCCGGACTCCGGACTGCCTAACGTATAAGTCCCTGAGCTGTTCCTACCGCGTGCACTACGCACAGATTCCGTAAGAGAGCAGCAGCTCCCGTTGCCACCACAAACCCGGGACAATAAAAGAAGCGCACCCGACCCATAGAGAAAGGCACACATACTGAGTGGCAATAACGGGTGGGCACAAAATAAGTCAAAAAAAAAACCAGTTCCACCATAATCCATAAGAAATAAAAAAAAATACGAAGTCGTTGAAAATTCATCGTAATTTCTATAGTTCAATGGAGGGGGGGGAATGGCAGATTTATCGAAATCACTTTGCGAATCCTTGTCGCCCAGCGTATCGCTTGGCCTCTCACCCCGTGACACAACCCCCAGGTATAAACACCCTCGCATTGTGTCGAGGGCGGTGGCCTCGTAAGGGTAGAATCTGACCCCGTGGAGTATTGTGTTACCCACTGCGTCGCCAAGCTACCCTTACGGCAAGGGTAGAAAATCCCAACACCGTTCGCCCATACAAAACGCGTAACGTATCTATCGTTGGCAATTAACCCTTTCGATCTAAAAATCGATACATCTGATTTGGATATTCAATTTCGAAATTCCAAACTGCACGATAAATCCAGATTATGCAAAATATGTGTATCTGCGTTTCAACTTAGCCGCTACGCTTGTACGGCGGATACTTGTGTATATATGTATATTATATACTGTATCGATAATAATTCACGGCAACGATATCGAGTGTCCGCCATTGCAACGAAATGTCGTATAGGTATTTATAAAAGTGAATAAGTCAGCGCGTATCGAGGATCGTCCATATATAAACAGCATGTCGAATGACTGATATAGATTGGAAACTCTATAAGAAAATAGAAGGGGGGGGGGGGGGTAGAGGGAGGCATTAAAAAAAAATTCAAATCGCTACTCAGTGTCATATCAAATTATGCGAGACTAGAGTTTCGCGTGTTACGTAGGAATAAGTGCGTTTCTCGAATTTCATCCTATCATTCCTTTCCGTTAGCAAATATATATATATATACATGTATGTAAAAAAAAAAGTTCACACTAAGATTTTTCATAAGCAAATCTTGAGTATAGACGTAGCGGCCATTTGAAATTGAAAAAAAAAACCCAGGGGTCGAATTGAGCGGGAAATTTGAAAGTGGAGGCGCGTTAAAAATTTGCACGGTTGACGTAATCGGTAAAAAATAACGAAAACAGAGTAAACGAGACAAAGGAGGGCGCCTTTTAAGTACCGACGGATAAAGGAAAGGACGAACAAGAGTAAAAGAGAAAAAGAAGACGAACAAAAAAGCCTAATTCAAGTCCAGTCTCTGATTTGTCGAGACAATCCTAATCCGCCGTCCTGTAACAGGAATAAAAGTGAAATCGTCGATCCGTAAATTCACGGCTGTGTACCGATTAACCGATTTACTACGTAAGCTATATACAGGGTGACTCGCTAAGAAGTTTACGGCATCGAATATGGTTAACGAATGACGATAACGTTTCGGCGAATTTTCGCGTTCCTCCTTTTGGTCGGAATCGGCTGTCACTGGTCAACAACCATAATCATTGACCAATCAAAATCGTTCGAATCACGCTACGCCCAAGTACCGTTCGCCTGTATCACCCGGTACATGATCCATAAATTCGAACAGCGATTCATCGCAATTCAAAGAAACCTCCAAATACATCAGGGACAAGATCCGATAGATTCGTCCGGTTGTTATCGGCGTCCATTGTCCGCGTCAATTAAGATTAAAATTTGATTGATCGCGCGCAGAGCACATGCCTAGATAAAAGGGAGGGGGAAAAAAAAAGTCTCGACGAAAATTTGCCTATCGTCACGCTCATTCCGACAATCAAAGTCCTATCATCGAAATGCCCTGCTTAAATAATCGAAAATACCCTTAACTCCCATCTCTCTCGCACCTACCAGAAGTCACATATCTGCCTCGCACACTTCGCCGAGACCGAGTCAATTTCAGCTAGAAAAGCTCGGGGCGATCCCGAGTGTCGCCGTTGGAAAGACGCCCTTACGGCACCCAAGAGTGTTATCGTCACGCAAAAGTCGTGTTAGCGACTCGCCAAGTGGTCTTGGAGCGGCAGGGGTAGATTGCGTCAAGGGTTCCCCCATTGTATGTCCAAGCTGATTCCAACCCCCCTCCCTCCACCTCCTCCTCCTTCACGTATGCGTATACCTTGCGTGTACAAGCTTACATAGGTGTGTTACTTGCGGGATTGTATAGCTAGTTAAGAAAAATATATACATACGTAGAAAGATATTCGCTAGGGTTAAGTTAAGTTGAATAGACTATATCTTATGGAGGAGTCCACTTATAACGTGGGTGTATGTATAATAAGTTATACGGCATCGACTATTACAGTCGGACCTCCTTTAAGATTCGTCCACCGATAAGCCCCAAATGACACTCGGAATTTGGCTCCCCCAGTTTCTGATTCCCTTGGGTTTTACTCCCACTACTCGATGTAGATCCCGACGCATTTTGTAGCGCTTTTCCTAAGGGGCCCAGACCTATCGCCGATCTTTGGACTGCCGGTACCGGATCGAGCGACGATAAAATTTGTCATTACGATTTTTCTTTTCCCCCTTTGCCCAAACCTCCTTGCTCGTTACGTATTTTTATTTTCAATCCGACCACGTAAAATACTTAATATCGACATCGGGGGGTAATTTCGGGTTCAAAATTATAAGGAACAGGCACGATGCTTATCGGCGATCCTCGTTATGGCTTGAAAGTATTTTTGCGAGACACTGTACTGTTTTGGTTTGTTAATTGATTTTGACTTTATCGTTAGGGATTATATATATATATATACATATATATATATGTGTAAAAAATTGTTGTTTTTTTTTTTCATATTTTTTCTACATATATTTTTCTGCTAATGAAAATTTCCCTTTAGGGATAATTCCCCCCCCCCCCCTTTTTTTAACGAGTTATTTCTAGAGGCGAGGTCAAAGCTTTTCTACTCATGGCGAGTTAAAAGGCTTTACTACCTTTGGAAATCTTGTTAACGCGCGTTGAAAACCAACCGTATGAATCCTGACGAGCGCTCTACGTTCGTCTACCGATAACGATATATGTATACTGCTCCATTGTGATGTGAAATAGACACAAATGAATTATGCAGAAGTAAAAAAAAAAAGTACTGATAAGAAATATATTTCGACCCACCTTGCACCCGATACTTGTGACCTCCGACCCTTAACGCTGTGGTAGAGCCCAAAAAAAAAATGGTCAATTCGATCCAAACCAATTGGTCCGTATACGTATTGTATCTCGGTACCGAGAACCGTGAGATTGTCTCGTAAAAGTCAAAGAAAAGGGCTGACAGCGCCCATTGAAAAGTCACCGAAACACAACGATCCCCAATCTGCGACGCGATCTAAACGGTTGCCAATCGTTTCCGGTTCTCGGATTAGACGCAGCCTCCTCGTACCCGCTCCTGGGCTCTAGGATTGAATATCAAGAAAGCTAAAGGTTCATTTGGACAAAGCGTAGTAACTGTCAGGCGACTAAGAGGATTAGAGTGCGCGCAGCCTCCAGAATTTGAACACGCGCCCAAAAACCGGATGGATTTCTCATTGATCGTTTGACTCGAGTTTTTCACGCCTTTTTGACGCCTCTCGATTTCTATACTTAGTCAAACTGTACACAGTACGCGTATTCTCGATATACAGGGTGGGCCCGATAATTATTGGCACCTTAGAGATGTCTTCGAAGCTATAGGGTTCACAGAAATATTTGCTGAAATAAAATTGCACGGTACGAAGGGAGCCGTCCGATAGCGATAATAGTTTTTTTGCATATACTATACCCATTATTACTACAGTTCAAGTTTTAATGCTAAACTCCCTACATAATAACGCCGTTATAACCTTTCGTGAAGAATTTTTAACTATGCCAAGAAAAATAAGGGATGCAAATTTATGTACATTAGTATATTAGATGATTGACGTGCCCGTCTCGTATATATAGTAGCTAATTTTATAGTTAACGGGGTAAACGTCTATTTGCTATCAGGACTGACACATTGGAACATGCGAGCGATTAGGCGGTTGGGTCGCTACGATAAGATGGAAACGGGTTGAAGTGTGCTGTTAGATTTTTTTAGAAAAAAAATATAGAGAACGATACGATAAGAAAAATCGTATATAGATTTCCAACGGATTTTTTTTTTTCAAAATTGATTCTAGTATCGATATCCAAAATGACACGCTCGACCGATCCCTTCGTTAACAACAACGCTAAATTTGTATCTTTCGCAACGTTTATTCCCCATGAAATTGTTCAATTAAACGCAAAAACAAAGAGAAAATCCCTAGGCCCGACGGCTGCACAATGATATTCACGTGGACTAAGACGATTAATTCGTTAAGATAACGATAAGAGGCAGTCAATGACAGTGTTTTCAATAAACCATCCAGATTAAAATAATTCTCTTCCAGTCAGATATAATTATAACGAAACGACGAAATCTGTTTTAATCTCTCACCGTTCGACGATACAGAAGCTTCGTCCTGATGGCTGGCGTCGCTGTCCTCTTCCAAGTTACTATTGTTAAGAGACGACCTGGATTCGTGTCTCACGCTGAGGTCCTTCGGAACTGCTGGTGAACTACCAGGTCGATCCGGACTTAAAACGCTAGGTGGTGAGCTGACAGCTTCTGCGAGTATATCCGTTATCATGAATCTAGACCTCTGTGGCATAGTCGTCGAGGCGTCGCCAACGCGCTCCATGTTATTGTTTCTAATGTCAATACCAGCCGCCAGTCTGTCGTATATAGCGTTCCTGTCGATGTTTCCCAAACGTCGTCCTTCGGCCCCGGACATCTTGCTCAAGTTAAGACCGTTCCCATTGCGTGTCGCTATGTGATGATTCTGATGATGGACCGTCATCACGGATGGTGGTTCCGGGCTACGGGCGCCTGAAGGTGCCTCTGTCGCCACCCCAGGGCTCGATGGATACCTGGGAGACAGAATTTTGCCGACGGTGAAGACGCACCCGAAGGCACGCAGAGTACCACAAGACCCAATTTAGTCAATGATCCGAACACTTGCGATAATTATCTTCGCGGAGGATCATCGGCAAGATTCAGGGATGCTGCGCACCGAGATGTTACGATATCACGGTACCAGTCTCGACCTGCACTGTGACATGAAGATTCACAGCTTGCGACAGGAAGAATTGCCAGGACCGATGTTTGATCGTGGATTTTTTTTGTTGTTTAAAAGAAAGAAACTTTGTATCCTTCTCTCTCTCTCTCTCTTATTTAATGTAGTCCTTAAGCATTTATTAATTTACGTACTCGCGATTGCTACTCTGTAACGAGACCAATCCGCGAAACAATTTCGCTGAGCGGCCTGCACTTCCTCTTAGACAAGCTCGCTACTCCCTCTGCAATTAGAGGGCCGTGCTCGGCTCCTCGGTTAATTGCTAATTGCCCACTTAACATAATTACCGTGCACAGCACGCCCGGCGACCATTTCCGCTTTCGTTTTTTTTAATTATTAATTTTATATAAGTGCCCGCTTCTCACTTTTGTTATGCCTCAAAGCGGCTAGCGCACTGGTCTTATAACCGCTGAGCACTATGGGTAATACTGTCTTTTACGGATGCCTCTTTTAATCTATCTCTTATCCTTTTCTCTCTCTCAACGTAACTCGTGGTAAGGAATTGCGTTCCGCGTCGGATACGTCTTAATTATCCCCGAGGCGTCTTCCAGGAATGGCTAAGACAGGAATTGGTTCGCGGACTTTGAAAACAAGAGTTTCATCGAACGCACTTTATACGTACGGGGAACAGACACTGAATATGTATACGACGAAGTTAATCTTGTTTCACGGACATAAGTTTGTATTATACGTCTTGCACTTATCACAGTCTTGATTAATTACGTCTAACAGACTGCCGGTCTTGTCCCTTTAGTAATTCTCTTGATCGAGTCATGTATACACACTCGCGTTTTATTAACTGTGCGACGGCTGGCGTTTATGATCGTTTCCACATGGGCGACGTGATATATAACATCCAATCACTGTTTCGTATTATGTCTCTCTTAATCACCGAATTCCACCAGGCTTTAATGGTCCACGCGAGTTGCATTAATCATTCAGCCTGAATCGCATCGACAGGATTAAAAGCAACGAAGTAACCCCGTCCAACGAGTTCCCTCGACTGAAGCACACTGAGGCGACAGCATCGGCCAGAGACCCTGGGCGGCCATATCGAACATAAGCCACGCCCCCCACCAACCCCACTTTGACAGCTGTTTAACCAATCAGACACTCTCCCGGTAACGAGATAGCCAATCACCCACGACCATACTCAAGCTTCTTCATCCTCCCAACACGCCCAAGTAATGTGAAATGTGTTTCAGCAGTAATTTGATATAAAATTGTAGTTAATATCTTTCATTATAGTTGAGCGCGCGCGCGCGCGCAATTCCAAGCCTTGAACGTTATGGATAAAAGAATTGGATTTAGGACGGGTTTCTTGAATACGGTTAAATCAGAGTATACGTTGGATCAAAGGTAACAGGTCTATACGTTTCAATTCTTATTTGACATCTTGTATAACTTACAAAAACTTATTTCATATTAATTCCAATTCTTTACATGAGATTTGTCAACTACGACCTTTTGTTTTCATTGTATCAATTCAATACACAGTATTCAATAGTCTATTCGCATCAACTTTGTAACTTTGTTGCACAGCCCGACGAGCTGGAACTCCGATTTTCGTATACCGCGTTCAACGTAACTTTGTTCTTATTACCAAGTACCTTTACTGCTCTCGACGGCGTTAACGTAATTACCTTAATCTCGGATACCTCATTAAACATTATTGGTTATTCGGACTCGCTGAACCGTCCATAACGGAGCATCTGTCCAGTTTGTATTTATCTTAAATTTTGAATACGATTGTATAAAACTCTGCGTTATCGCAAGACGTACATTTTTATTCCAAAATTTAAATACGACACACCTTACGGGTCTGCGGAGACAGTCGTTCATTATCTAAAATGCAAATGTACTTGTAACGTTTTGAATATATTCAGTAGCTTCTTATTAGGGTACAGTACAGAGTAACATACTGGCCAGAGATAATCATTCAGGACATAGTTACAAAGCATGATCGAATTAGCCACGGTGTAGTTGTCAGGAATGAAAGAATTAGAGAAATTAGGGGATGGCGACATCATTTCATTTAGGGACTCCCAATTTCACCCTCAACGTTCACGCCGACGTACGTCATATGACGTTCAAATATTCCCGGCAGACAGTATTCCACATATGGCCAACCGAAACCCGCGTCACCATATCATTACGAACTTTCCGCAGCGAGCAAACCGACTGGAGCAACGGAAGTACCTGCGACGAATCGGAAGCGCGATAAAACGTTCGAGCAAGGCATGCGCGACGGGACGAGCCAGTGAGTAAGAGAGAGAGAGAGAGAGAGAGGGAATAAATGAAAAAAAAAACACTAGAAAACAGTAACAAAGAAAAAAAAAACTAGAGAGAAAAAAGACAAATTAACCGAGCCTGTAATGTGGCCGTCAAGCCGTAACACAGCTACTGACTCTTTCGGTACAACTAACCTCCATAAGGAATAACGTCGTCGTACATGCAGACTCGCCTTGATGCTCTTACGGATGTAGATAACCAATGATAAATGCACATAAGAAAAGACACGGAGTCTCATCGCTGCACAGAAGAAACGATAGAAATAATTTTTCCTATTAAATATTACCGACGCGCAGTTTGAAAAGGGCGCTGCTGGTCTGTTTCGACGCTAATCCGTACCACGTGACTCGACTCGCTGCGCAGCTAGTCAAAACAAGAACTTAAGTCTTTCTCGAAATGGTTCTACATTCTCGTTGTCGCGCTTTTATTATTTTATATTATTCTTAGTGCGTTCTTATCAGTTCGAGAATAAAATTCCCTAGTGCCCAGTGCATTGTGGATACTGACAGACACCAGGCCAGCAGGCAGTATTATTACGGTCGTAGAGTAACACGACTACTTGACTCGCACCTACGTTCGTGCTTGCCCTCGAGTGGCTACGTTATGTGCACGTATATACCGTGTCCAATGCATATTCATACCGTCGTACATTACCAGCAGCAGTAGTACAGGTAAGGCAGTGCTGATCTTAGATTAAGGTAAACGCCGGTTAAGTTAACGGCTAAACTCTGTAAGTCGGGAACGCTCGCATGCGCATCGCTGTGAAGTTAGGTCGAATGGGTTGTAGTGTACGCGAAGTGTGTGTACCTGGGAACATACTATAGCAAATATGGATATAGGATCTGTAGGCGTATATACATGCATGTATCTCTATACTACTGTACGAAATGTGATATAGTATACGAAAGGTATGTACATACTATACCTTATACGTGCTTACTTGTATACTCTATAGTATATGAGCGAGCAGGTTGGCCTGCTTGGCAACTCGATTCGATCTTACGTTTGTTATGCTAAGTGCTCATTAAGATTGTAATGTATTTCCATGAGCGGGAATTAGGTGAGAGAAGCTTGTAGCTGGTGATCATCCATTTAATTATTTTTTAATCAGACCGCCGAGTTACTTACGTCATATGTGTACGTATATAACGTTTCGTGGTATTACGGACATATGATATATTTATTTCGTTGACAGTCCTTAAATTTTTATTAAGGTTAATTTTCAATGCGATTTTTTTCCTTTATCTCTGATTATTATTAATTACTAAATGTGTGTATGGGACAGACAGGTTTGGTATTATTATATATATATTTCCGCTTACCCAGTAAAGGAACTACAGTAAGGGGGTGTAGGGGTGGTTGACTCTGGGGTGGGGATGAGAAAGGTGAGCGAGTTTTCAAAGGTGAGATTTATCGTGTCGATAGTGAACAGTAGCGGGAACCCATGAAAAATAACGAAAAGTTAGCTAAGGGCTGGGCATAAAGCGATTAAGTCCATTATACAGTTTTATCAGCATGAGAAAGATCTAATAGCGGGAAGTTCCCCTACGGAGTAATTCTCACCCTACGCTTAACGTCCACGTGGAGGGTGGTTTTTTGGTGGGGGTTTATATGGAGAACCAACCCTCACGATTCGATGTGTCATACACGCCACTCGGTATATAGGATATATGTAACGAGCATAGTACGAGGGGGGTTGAAAACACCTGCAGGAAATCACAACCCCCCGAATGCAAATATTATCTTAATTGTTATTGAGTACCGCCGACACTAGCGCCACCTCCGCCTACGGACGTCGTATATAAGTCATACCTGAAAAAAAAGCATTGTTATTATTTTTTCATTTTTTTTTGCGCTCCCTCCTCGCAAGCCACCCCTATTCCAAACCTGCCACCCCCCTGGCACGTCTTCGGTAAGCCAAGATGGCAAAGCGGCTTTTACGTCGGTTTTAAGCCGGTTGCTTACTATCAATGCAAATTGCCGTTAATGGAAGGCACTTAGACGCAACCCGATCCTCCTACCCTTGGAATAATTTTAAGGGACGTCCCTTTGTTCTCTGAGAAAAATTTTCGTACACCATTTTTCATATTTTACCATTAAAATACCTATTTTTGTCGACCCGCCGTAAATTTTTGTATCCACTTTTGATTGAGAAAAAAAAGTTACTAGATGTCACTAGACTATAGGGAATTTCTATCTAGATGGTTTTTGTTGTATATGTGGTATACATGTATATGGCTATCGTCTTACCAATCTACATAGAGCTTAATAAAACCAGATACACTTACTGACTCCTACAGTTTCCTTGAGAAACGTCCCTTTGGCCATATCGTGAACTGCTATACACGTTAAGTTCGAATCCCGGGAATCCCCGGAGTGCCTGGGCACAAGCCATGCAATTTGCATGTATACGTTTCCCGCTCTTTTTTCAAAAGCACTTACAACCATTACCGGTAATGCTCGAGGTCGTACAAGTCAATTCCGCGATTCGAGTTTAGCGCGGCTCTATATCTCGACCAAATATAACGGGTGTATCATTAATGTCAATAAATCCGTGAAACACATAAAAGGAGATGTATCGGTTCGATATATGAATAATATTTTTTTTTTTAAATCTTTTTTACTCTTTTTCTCATATAACGCTCTTTCCATATACTTAACCGTTTTAATACCCTAGAATCATCCTTCTAGGTACTATATTCTATCCTGTGCTATATACCTGTATATGTCTTGTCTCTCATTAGCATAGAAACAGCGGTAAACTCAAGTCTAGCTTACCGAGGTAACAGCGTGTAAAATAACCGCTAAGTTGTCAAGACAATGGTTCGGTGCCTTGCGACACTAAAGTCCGAAACAAGTACACGACCAAGTCCTTCGGGAATGACTTCCTTCTAGTGGCCATTGTTTTACGCTGGTAGTTCGCGCGAGCGAAACGTCACTCTCCTTCCGGTTAGTACGGTCTCTTGGTCTGCCGACTGGTTTCAATGGGTCTGAATGACCCGGATGATCTTTTTTGGGGTATCTACCTAATTTTGAATATACGTTGTACAGTTGTACGATATACGGCTGTTACGCAATAATACACATCTTGGTTCCTGTTGATCGTAGATTTTCGGACTATTTTTATCGAATTGAAAATTATTCGTGTTTCGAGGTACGAGACGATTTTTTTTTTCTTGGGAAAAAAATCAGTTGAAATTGTAACATAATACACGAAAAACTAACGACTTGGTATGCGTGGTTGGCTACGTCGACCCTGGGACGAGTAACACGCGATCTTCTTGTTAGGAGCGTTATACGCCGTTAAAACCGACGTAATGCTATACCTGTGTTATATATGGTGGTCATGTAGTAAGGTATAGACTAACGACGATCGGTATCCGATCTTTTATTAACTTCTACGAAATTGTTTTATTCGCATTTATAATTTTGGATTTTCACTTTAACTAATGTTCGATAGCATTGGCGTATATTATTGTACACGGTGGGTTTTTGAATAAGGAATTTTGTGATTATAGAGAAAAAATTTTTTTTTTGCATATCTTATTCGCACTTGTCAAAATTTATAATTTCGCGACACCCGCTATTCGTTTGCCTGGTACCTAATGATCGATAGAACGAGGTCAAATATATATATATATATATTTTCTAATGTGTTTCAAATGCTACATAATTGTGTTATATAAATTCCTTAAATCGGCCGATCCCACGGGAGCGTATCGTGTCCGTTCACCGAACGATTAGGCTAACGGCTTTCGTAAGAATGTAAAAGTACAAGATATAGTCCGTCCGATAACGAGGGTGAACAATAAGAGAATCAGAGAAAAAATAAAAGTATTTACGAGTTAAAGCGAGCAGTTGCGCGGTTTAATAAAATTTTGCGACGAGATTGAAAAAAAAGATTTAGGAAAAAAAAATAATAATAATACGCCTAATTATCTATATAGGGTAGACGAAAAAAAAAAAATTTCTCTTAATTTCGCAATTTTTTTTAGGATTCCGTGACGCGTTACGTCCTACGTAGAATCAAAGAATTTTTTTTTACCCATCGCCACAAAAATCCCTATAATGCCGAACAATTGCCAAGAAGTCCCATCTTCGTTGGAAACTCTGCCATAACGCAATTAAGCCAATTACCGCGACCGCCGCGAAATAAGCCGCCGTCGTGTTGCGTAAATTAATTGGACGCTACCGCGGATTTCCTAAAACGATAATTAACGAGTTATTAAGCGGCGGCTTTAATACCACTTCGGCCGCGCGTCTTGTATAGTTATCCGCCGGCGTACACGGCACTTCTGTTTCACACGAACGCCGAGTGAAATCTTCGCCGATGCGCCGAGGATAGGGAAACGCCATTTTACATGTGTGTAACGTTGTCCCTATAGGCGGTCAGAATGCACGCGTTGTAAATCCGACACACGGAGTTAGAACGCTGGCGTTCTGTGTGGAGGAGGCTTAAGGACAGGATGCAATTACACAGGCTTAAGTGTTATTGTTAAAACAAAAACTTATACCAGGCATAATTCGAGGTTCTCATACGGCGTTTAATGTGTGAAATGTAAAAAAAAGAGTTTAACCGATAATAATAATGAAAAAAAAAAATCCCCGCGAAAATTTGAATTTTTCAAAAAAAAATTTAATTCGTTTTTTTTTCATTAGGATCTTTCTTCGTCGTCTCATTATCCTTTTTTTTTGACAATATTTCAACCCAATTATAATTACCCACGTTGACAACCACTGACACCGGTAATTAGCGTTATGAAGTCTGCTGCTTACCGATGATGACTCTCAGATAAGACACACTTGTTGTTACATTACATACGTTCAGCGAAGCACGATGCGAGTCCACAATACGTGAAAGCGACCATTATCCAGTCTCTTTTGCGCAATAACGTTACACCTTCCTCGAAAAAAATGGTTAAAGTTTGTGTCGTCGCTCGTTGAAAACGGACTTTATGCCGATTATTCGAAAATACAATAAACCATAATTGCGCCGTGTAAGCCAAGTTGGTCTTAACAGCAGCGCCGCGTGACGGCAGGGACGTGCAACTCTGGGTAAATTTTGAAAGGGTTCGTACGAATCATTTAGAATTATCTGTTTAGCTTTGTATATACATATATATAGGTACACACGTATAATTTTGTACACATAAAAGAAATACACCTAGACGTACCTCGTGGTACAAACTTCTCATCCTATAAGCTAGAGATGCTGCGCCGCGTGATTGCACGTCTCGGGCTGGACCATGATGGCCGCTGTGGGCAGCTATTGGTCCGTCGGTAATCACACGGTCCCCCTCTTTCGGTTGTTGAAGTTACCGCCACCGAGAGCCGTAGCTGTCATTACGCGATCATTTTTTGTTTCCGCAGCATTTAATTTGAATCGTTCCCTTCCACCTTCACCGCCATCACCATCATCCGTTTGCCTCCTTATTCATCCTCGCTGATGTTGCTGCTCCTCCCCAGCCAGGACTTTCCTATTACCTTGGATACAAGCGAATGCAACAGTCGACCCAGCGACGATGCATCCTTCTCCCTGTTATTACCGAACGCGAGATTTACGAGCCCTTGTGCCGTTTCATCTCTTTCGTTTCTGGAGATGAATTTTATCTTGTGTGTCCGTATACACATATAGGCATCTAGGCTATACCCAGTACGTCTATCAGATGGCATCGGGTGCAGCCTATCGGTGACGGTAGGATCATTTGTCCTGAACTGATTTGAGCTGGGGTGGAGGATGGACCAGGGAGCGAGTGGATGGACCAGGTGTAACGGGTGCATAAATAAAAGAAGAAAGTGTGGTAAAATGGTGTTGGAGGGAAGCTGAAGAAATTCCGTGGGGAAAGAGAAAGCGTGGGTGGAGGTTAGACGTGTGTTTAGTGGATTTCACGGAGCGACGACCAATTTGTTGAGTCGATCCTAATGCGAGCCGGTAACATGGCCTGGCGCCAAGAAAGGTCGTCGCCACGAGTAAAAGGATAGGAAGGTCGAGGTTGGCTGGTATAAGGACAGTATAGGTACGAAACGGAAGAGTCCTTAAGGTCGATGCTTGGGGATCCCGAGGGAGAGTCAGGAGGGCCCAGAGGGGGCCTGCGCGAAGCGACGCCAATGATCCAAGGGGACAGGTACCAAAGTAATTCCAAGGCATTAGGGACTTTGGTCCACTTAACGTCAGGCCCCCGGGCCCCATCCTTCTCGGGCCTTACGGACCCAAGAGCTCGTGACTTTTTCCTTACGTCTCTCTTCCTCATTTTCTCGCTCTTCACTTCGCCATACAGTATATATCTAGTGAATGAACCGAATGGGCCTTATGGGACTTATACCTAGCTTAACCCCCTCGGGGTTGTATATATATATATATATACCGTATAGTGGCTCCTGCGTGAGGTTGGGATGCTGCGGTGAAAGGGACGAGAAAGAGAGGGAAAAAAAAGGACGCGGACTGAGTCTCAATGAAGAAAAAAGGCCCCCGAAATCTCTGAATGAGTGTAATCTTCCCTAAGGCCCAGTATGAAATTCCGCGGCGGCGACGCCGACGGCGAAGACGTCGAGGACGCGGATGCTACCTTGCTCCGAAATTATGTGAAATGACACACCCGTTGGATTATCTCGAAAACGACTTATTAGATCTCTAGAGATGTATACTCTAGTCTCTTACTATATATATATATATCCATAAGCCATAGTGCGTATGGGGGTACCAGCAAGGATCACCGACAAGGCAGCTTGGGACCGTTCCGCTGAAATGGGACCGTCAATGATATGTAATTTCAATAATCAATCGTATGAACGTCGTTTAATTTTTATAATGATCACCACCTCATGGGAACCCATAGAACGGTGGATGATCGGTCTGCCCATAGAGAAGAGCAATAAAGTGTAACGTCCCCTTCCACGGGGTGGCTACTCCGTAAGGTCTCTACGGAGGATAGACTGAAAAAGACAAAAAAAAATCCCCAAAAAATATTACCCATCACTAACCATAACTCCTCCGACCAATTCCTCCCATAACCATCCAGAGCGATACACCATACGTATAGAAGGGTACCACCTTAACTCACGCCCCTGATTACGACAGACGCAGCCCCAATTAAATTTTTTTTCTCTCTCATCCCAACGCGCACACTTATCTACGATCATCCCGACGATAAATACGATTCGAGTACGATTAGTCTTTCGACACCGATAACACGTATATTGGCCCACGCCATGGGAAATCCTATTTCCATGGAGTAGCAAGCAGGACTTCACCCCATGTGTGCATCTAGTACCACCATAGATCTATGTATATACCTATATACCGTGTCATGTTATTTGTGTATATATATATATGTATAATACCATAAGCTGATCTTCCACCCTTGTGAAGGATCCTACCCGTAAGATATATACAAGCCTATCCCAGCATGGTCCCCATGGATCTCAAGACGTTCCCCATGGGTTATCTAAACACGGAAATAATGACCGCAGGAAACCTCGCGGCTTATCAGTTCCCGAAGAAGGTACAACTTCTAATTATGTTCGAGCCTGGATCGCGTCTTTTCACTCTCTCTCTCTCTCTCTCTCTCTTCACCTGGTGACTCTCGGGATGCGCTTGTCTCTCCCTTCCTCTCTGGCTCTCTTTCCCTTGAGGTGAAATGAGCGAGAGAGAGTGAGAGAGAGAGAGAGACTGACTCGTTTGATTTATTTCCCCAAAGCCAGACGAGCGGGCCCTGATTCACGTCCTTCTCGCGGACAACTTCGTGTCCCCGGGGCCTTATCTGAAACGGCGGGACTTAAAGTCCCGATTGGTGATTGTAATGCCCAATTTTATTGATGTACGAGCTTCGATCTATACCCGACTTTATTTTTATTATACGACTCTTCTTCCTGCCCTTTCGGCCATTCTACGGTATCGAGCTGCTATTCGACTGGGAACGATTACGTACACGTGAGCCTACAGGAAGTAGGGACTTTCTTAAGGATTATTACTATATACAAATTATCACTTACGAACGCCAACTGGATAGCATAACTGATGTATAATTGCATTACGAAAATTATTTCTAGAAAGTTCATCGTATTGCACATGGTATGTGCATAAAGTTTACATTCATTACGTACAACCCGATCAGCTGATACGAAAACGTCCATTCATGAGACTGGTTAAAATATTTTCCGATTTTTCTGGCACTTCTATACCTGCCGTGAGTGCGAGTGAGACGGAGCTATGGTAAGTCGCACGGGTAAGAGAGAGACAACCATAGCCGATAACTCAAATCGCACCTTTCACGAATTCGTATCCGACTTCGTCTGTAATTTCGAACGTCGATAACTCACGGTTGTCGTGTGATTCTGAAAAAGAAAAAATCTGATACGATTTCTCCTCGTTAAGAATTTTTGGTAATTTACAAAATTGTTATAAAAAAATTTTTTTTATTCGTTCCTCGCTTAATTTCAAAATCATTATTGGTGACCAAAGCAGTCGTACGTAACTGCTGGCCGGTACGTTCGAACTGGAGAGCTGTACGCATATGTCTATTCATATGGTATATATGTACATATGTAAATTTTCATTTCCTTTTTTTTACCATATACGTAAACCCGCACACTAGTCGCGTTCGCTTAGCGAAACAATTAGGTGATTTTATCGTACGCGAGACACAACGGTGCGTTATGTCCCCTTTGCTGTGCGAGGGACCCAAGCGGACCGGAAGCTGCGGTTGAGGTACGGGGTGTAGTGGGGCACTTCCGGTAACGCTCATTAACACCCGTCCGCCACGGATTTGTTACCCGTAATTGTGCCCGGTTAATTCGATTTGACGCGTTGCATTATTTCCAGTACAGCGAGGAGACTATCTGCTCACTTTGTGCCAGAGCTCGGTGTGTATCCTGCTTTAGGAATTTACGGCAGATGCCACGAGTTTTCGTGTGATTAATTACGGCAATTAATATCGCGCATTGCAGAGCGAGTTATTACGTACGGGTTATGGTATATCGGGTCTACGTGAATTATATAGGTTAACCTATGCCAGGGCATAGCCTTAATGTATACATACGTATAGGTTGATACAGTAGAAGAAAAGAAATCAGAAAGTTTTCCTTACTGATTTAGGTACCCGGTTCGTAACGGCATTTTATTTCGACTCTAAGTGGCTGTGGCAATTGAGAAAATTGGTAAAACACAGAGTCCACGTGGTAATGCACGTTAATGGCGCCGACTGACAGGGGAAGATTATTTATTAGGCGAAAATACAGGTTGGCGAGGAAATCATCGCGCGAGTTGGGACCTTTAAGTGGCATTTGAGGATGAAGGGTAGGTGGGGTATAGGGGTGGAGGGTAGATATGGTTGGGGTGTGCATGTACACTAAACTGTTAGAAAGGCGAATTTTAGGGGTTGTGCCATTTTACCTTTTGAAGATGGGGGGTCGGAGGGAGAAAAATGGGCCCGGACCACTAATGACTCGGTAGGAATTGGACTGTTTGGAAATTTTTTTTTTTGGAAATCAGAGGGAGAGGGGTCCGAGGGATTGGTTCGCGGGCGGATGCCAATTTACGTGAACTGTCGTTTAATTTTCTTGGGACTTGTCTACGGGGTCAGGTTAGGAACTGTACCGGATGCGCTGCGAGGGATTTTTGAGAAAGGGCCCTCACGAATCTCCGGTAGTGGGAGTCCATAGGGGCCCATTAAAAAGAGATTTTGAGACTGGCCCCAGGCATCGGAACTGTGGATACGCGCACAGAAGGGGCCCCGAAGATCTTTCATGAATGGACCGCGTATAATTGGCCCCCGGGCCCACCTTCCGAGGATTTTCACTCATTTTGTCCAATTTTCGGAGACATTGTTTTTTTTTCTTCTCTTTCAAATCTCCCATCCCTACCTCGATTCCACTTTGTACCAATCGTCCTTCTCTTTTCTTCGTATGTCTATTACCGTATCTTTAGCTCTCTTCTTTCCCATTTTCGGTAAATTCCCTTTACCAGTTCCCGAGGGCGAAATGCCTTTCAGTCCTTTAACTTGTACCGCCACAAAAGTCATTTCGAAATTCCGACTCATCGATACGCCCGCACACCATTACCAATTCCCACTTTGGGTCAGTTCCTCGGATTCGAATAAAGGGGCCCACTATTTGGTGGCCCATTCCGGTAGCCCATTTTCGGTAGTGACGCCCGTCAATTTTACCACGATTATATTCCGATGTATCCCATTACGAGGTAACGGACGAAAAATAATGATAATATTAAACCCAGCACCCCCGCAGCGTTTAGATACCAAAACTCCTATACCTAAGACCCAAAACTACATTCGTACAGTACGGATCTTTTTTTGACAAGATTTTTAACATCCCCCATACAACCCACGAAATAACAAAAACAAGCCATTAAACTTAAATCCTACAGTCCCAATAATCTAAGTGAAAATGGGCCTTATATTCGACTATAAGAAAAGTGATTGGCTGCTCGTGTCGATTGGTGCTTCCATATATGACCATTAAAATTTATTCATTATCGTTACAGACGATCCTGAGCATTCTGAGCGAAAGGCTGTTTCAACATAGGGTAAGTTCCCCAATGTATACTATACATATATATATATATATATATATATATAATTAAATAAAATATGTACAACCACACCATGTCGAAGGGTCTTGGAAAAAAAAAAGAAATTAAAAGAGTCAAGGGAAATGGTAGGAAGTTGTGGTAACGGTGACCCACCGCGTGTTTTCGCGGACGACCGGGCACGAACAGTACGACGAGAAAGGATGGCAGGGCCGTATCAAGAGACCGAATGAGAGAGAGAGAGAGAGAGAGAGAGAGAGAGAGATATAGATGGGGGAGAAAAAAAATTATAAGAGAAGTGGAAAGATCCGGGATGAATCGTCAATTTTATCGTGCGTGCCATATGCTACCTATACTCTGTGCTGTGTATATAAATATATATTATATACAAAAGCGCTTTACGCTTTTACGCTACAGTGTGTACATACCACTTCGACCGCAGGGCCCACCTGAGCCTAATTGTTATTTAATTATCCGTCCAGTCGCCATGTTGCGGTTTATACGCATTGCCGAGTCAATTATTATTATACGCAAGGCTCGTGCTTCTTTATGCCATTTGAATTAGGCGGGGGGGGGGGGGGGGGGGGGGGGGGGGGGGGGGGGGGGGGGGGGGGGGGGGGGGGGGGGGGGGGGGGGGGGGG
>JASANN010000126.1:47468-86151 GCA_031762395.1 Calameuta pygmaea | reverse complement strand
CCATTTGATTTTGGCCCCCCCCCCCCCCCCCCCCGTATTAAGCGAAGAACGAATTTCTGGCAAGAGGACGAATTTTTATTATTTGGCTCGTGCGAGCCTTATCGCGAGCAATAATAATAATAATAACGACGGTGGTAACGAAATTTAAAGGCGCCGCGCAACGCGATTCTCATATTAATTTCACGGATACGCGTTACGGGAATTTTTTATTTATAGGGACATTCTTTTTTTTTTTTAACTAGCCACACGGCAGATCGAACCAAATAACGAATACGGTTGGTAACCCTGCTAATAATTGAAATTTCTTTCCTCGAGCTACCGTGAGGCGCGTGGACGTGTACGAATTTGCATTTGTAAAAATCGTCCTTGTCCAGGATAATGTGTTACTCGGTACAGTCGACTCAGCGAGAGTTCACCGTTCCTCAGGTACCAGAAGACGCTAGACTCTGGTACCTGAACTCGTCCTGGACATACTGTAAAGTTTCGTCTTTATTACCAACAGTGTGTGTTTCAGTATGGGGACTAGGGGGATGATTGATGCTGGCTGCTTATCAGGTACATGGACCCAGAAGATAGTCGGGGCCTTGGCTCTCATTACTACGACACGAAATGCTCATATTATCATTATTTTTATTAAACACCGCTCAGGACCGTCATGAAGAGCCCTTAAAATTGTATAAACATATATATAGGGGTATTGAATTGAAAATTTTCAAAATAAAATGATAAATAATCAAAAGTCATTATTACGTAATTTTCTTAAAAAATTAATAATCCACGAACAAATCCCATGTAACCTTACTATCGACCTTACACAGCGTAACTTTAAAATCAAGTCGACTTTTATTTTATACCCGTTATAATGTATATCTTACACACGGGCAGTATACCTATATATACATATATACCTGATGGGTGTCGGACGTCTCCGGTTTGGTCGTCCCGTTCGAAGGCGTCGTGCAGCCTCTTATAAATGGGAACGATTTAGCCTAGCACCGCTCGACGGATATCTTAATTTCGTGAACATTCTCTCCCGAGGGATATGGCCGAGAGCGATTCGGGAATAGCGTATAGAGGCCGAGGCTTTATCTCGGGCGCGGCTCTTGTAGCTAATTTATACGCGTTAACGCGATACGGGCAGCTGTTCACAAATTAAATGTCTCTATCTGTTCGTACGTCAGCGAGTCCATCCGTCGCTTACCTAACGTTCCGGCTTTAGGTATGGAAGCCATAGGGTACGCTCAATGGATACACTACGCTGGCTTGATGTCTCTTTCCTATCGGTTCTTTTTTTAGTATACCTATATACACCGCCTATGCGTACGTACGTATGTGATATATATATATATATATATGTGTGTGTGTGAGGAAAGAAAAATATCTTACAGGGTCTACTTTGTGGATTCGCCTTTATGTCGCTCGGTCGCGTGAACCCATTATCTGGCGAAGGATCCTTTACTAATTTCCGAACGCGCCCGTAATATACCTCATTCGTTATCGTGGCCAGTTGGTGTCCCTTCCTTTTGGGATGAGTATCAAAACCGGAATCTTGATCTTTGCTTACGAGAGTCTGGATCTTGATATATATATATATATATATATATGTATATGTATATATGATCTCGGCATGTATCGTCACTGGGATTAGTGAACCTCTGACTGTATATATTTGTTATCCTTTTTTTATTATCACACGTGGCCTGGCACGCGTTACTAGATCTTCTCTATGGCTATCTCCAAATTATCTAGAGGTAATCACGCGGATGGGATATAAGGCGTCGCGACGCTGGTAAAATGTCCTCGTGGGGTGATCGTAGCGCGCCGTTACTTAAAGACGTATACTCGATGCGTAGCGTCGCGACGTAAATCGATAAATAAGAAGATAAAGGGTGCGCAAGGTAGGAACTGTAAATCAGTAGATAAAAACCTTAAAAAGAATTACGAGCTCTCTATGGGGTTCTGTGTACCTGTACGTAATGGGTTAGTTATGGCTTGAGAAAAATAGCCGAGTACGATTTTTCATCGCGGCGGTACAAAGGTCAATGGTTATGGGAGTACGGTTAAAAAAAAATGAATGAGATCGATATCCATTATTCCCATAAGAATCTCTATTAAAATGTTCATGGGGTTTTTTGATTTTATGGAAAATAATTTTTATCCTGTTTGACGTGTATAAACTTTCCTCTGTTTATTATATATATATATATATATGACTATAATGGAATTCACATACATAACACCATAACCAAATCGTTATCATCTAATTAATTCAATATAAATCAGCAGCGACAAACTCGATTTCCCACACGTTAGGTTAACGCCTTTTCCCCTACCAGGTTCTATCTGACTTTCTTTTTTATGCAGGATTCTTCTGTATTAATTTTTTTTTTTTTTTTTTTCAAAGATCTCTTAGTCATGGGACCAGTGACCATTTCGTTCCTACACCCAAGGAGAACTTTCGTACGGCAACTATAGTTTTAGGTGGTTGGTACTCCTACTCTTTCCTACCTACTATCTCTTCCCAAGGGACCACGATATTAGTATAGGCACTCGCGTTATCTCAACAGAGTTTCGGGCATTCGTTTCTCCCGGGTCCTTCTCGCCCACCTATTCATGGCTCTATTTAGATCTAAGAGTCAGCTCTTTTAAGAGGATATCCGTGTTAAGCGTTCGACGTCCCTTTACGGCTTTTTAATCGACCAAAATTTGTTGCGTCTCCTTAGCTTCGCGACTGGACCCAAAACAGTCTCGGACTTACCATTCCTGGCTTGTGGTATTATCTTTTTTACTTCCGTTTGCAAATTTTTTCTCCGTTCTACCAAAAACTTCGCTTAGCCCTGACTCCAACCTACAGGCAGTGCCAATTTATCTTTGTAACTTGACGCGTTTCGAGATGTCTTCTGTTTCTGGAATTAAGTTGCCTCTTTTTTTTTTTCGCTTTTTTTTTTTCGAGGTTATCCTTGTCCCCGAGAACTTTATATGGTTTTAGTAACAGGATCGCGGTCCGGTTTACCGGGGAAAAGTTACTTCGAGAAATTATGGGGGAAAATTTTTCATTTGAAAAATCGGAATTTTCGGGGGGGGGGGGGATTTTCGAAATTTTAGATTCTTTTTTGACAGGAATTTTTGATTTTATTTTTTTTCTGGTCTTTTTCTTTCTTTGCTCTTTAACTGTACGTAAGGTATTTTGCTCATTAACGAGCGTTTCGTCAAAATGGTCTCGGCATCCTTCAGCTGTTTGTTAAAATTAATATTTCAGCCATCCATTATTGTTATTATGAAGGACAGGTGGCGTGGTGTGCTTTTGTAGTTACGGTGGTTTGATTTCGCGTGACTGCACGGTATTGGACTTTGTGTTTTGTGTCTGTACTGGTAGCATTGATCATGTGTTGGGGGTTGGTTACGTGGACACGCACTTGGCTTACCCCATCGTCCCCGGCAACCGCTGACCACCACGCTAATGTTCCTAATTACATCCTTGCTTGATTCCTGTTAGTCTATCACGCTTTAAGCTGCGTTCACAACTCTAGTGTTTTTCGAAAATCGTTTTTCGACTTTAAGGGACTGTAATTTTACTCGCGCCGAATACGGATAGGAGCCATGTTGTTTTCGCGAAACGCTTCTGCACAACCCTTCACCACCACCCCCCCTCCTTGTCCAGGGTGTGCAGAAGCGTTCCTGGGGTGTTGGCAAAATTTGCATACTCAAATGAACAACTCTACCCCTTCTCCGTGGGGGTTTGAGACTGCGCGAGATTCACTGGCGTAATATCGTGAGGGATGTTTTTGCAGGTATTTCGAGAGGGACGAGAGATAGTGACTTTTTGGAAAATGTTTTTTGGATTTTTTTTTCATTGAAAGGTACTTAATTTCAGGTGTTTCTTTTTTAGGGAAGGCACGTTTTTTCGGGGGATGATTGTGCTTTCTTTTTTTTTAATGAGATTTTGTTACGACCCATACTTTTTTTTGGTTTTGTCGGAAATTTTGAAAATTAACCGTTACATGAAATAAGCATCCCTTATCGCTTCGACGCCTTTGGGGGTACCTAAGACCGTTGATATCGGCTCGCTTTGAACGTGCACTGGAGAAGCTCTGCCCGTATGAATTTCAAATAAAGTCACACCCCATACGAGATTCTCAGGCAGTGCAAGTACCTACCCCTGCCTATCCGGCGTCGGGAAAACGACCTCACCCTCGCACGGCGTACACAGACGCCTCCTGAACACTTTCCGACACCTCGAGCGAACGAGCCGGATCCTTGTCAGTCTTAAGTCTATCAGCGGTGCTCACGACCCCATAGAATTTTGGGGATGAATTTGTAGACGTTTTTTTGGGGGATAAAAAATGTATCAAAACAAACTTTGATCTTATCTTCGTAATGTAATTTTACAAAAATCCACAATTCGATAGTGAAATATCTTCTTACCCCTTTCGCGAGGGGATGAAATTTTTTGAAAATTTTTTTCGACACTTTTATGTTTTATTCTCTCATGGCTGAAACTGCCACCTAAGGGGTGTTGAAAAAAAAAAAAATTTTATCGCGTATTGAGTTCTCGAGAGTGACTCGAGTACCTCTCTAGTCCCGCGAGAAATGCCCACCCCTTATGTAAACGTACAAGGGTTGTTTCTCGCGCTCCGAATGGGAATCACGGAGGTCCCACTGTTTTGTATGTATGCTGAAACGAGCAGCGGGCGTTTGATGTAGCCATTTTAATATTGAGATTGCCGCCGCTTTCTGCCGAGTATTTTCAGCCGAACTCCGAAGGACACGCGAAGCTCGTTCCGCGAGAATACCACTTCCTTTCCCTTCTGATTAGAGTCCGTTAAAGTGCCGAGTGTCACGCCAAAGTAGAAAAAATGTTTTTTGTCGTCAAAAAAATATTCAAAAAATTTCAAAAATTTGTATCCAAAAAAATTCGATCCACCTCCTAGCCTAACGATTCGTTTAACGATTTTTTTTCGTAAAGCCAGCGAAAATTTCGAAACCCCTAAAAAAAAATCGAAAATGAAAATAATAAAATTTTTTTTTTAAATATCGCATCGACATCGCGTGCCGATCTTTGGGCCACAAAATCCTGCAACAGTTGCCAGTGGAATCGGGGGCTTGTGGTTAAGGGGGTACGTCATGTGTTCCATAAGTTTTCGTCGAAGGAGGCCAGAGTCGAAAAAATAATAGCTCGCTCGACAAACCAACATATGTCTAATGGTTCGATCGTGCTCGTTCGATTTTTGTCGGCCGCGAGCTTCGTGAAATCTGTTACAAAATCGTTCTGAGCCAATCCTACCGAGTCGCATTGCCGTCAATGGAAACCGATGAAACCACAAGACGTTCGGCACCTGTTTAATGAATGATTATGCCCATACGAGCCCAAGATAATGATTAGGTCAAAATAATAAGCTCCATATGCTGCTAGGAAATCTTTTTTATTTTCGAAAAAAAAAACCTCAATCTCTATTCGCGAAGGCAAATCCATGCGCGGACCCACCCCTGCAGACGCTGCTAAAATAAAATAGTAGCACCGGCAAAACAGAACGTCCCGCAGCTTTATAAAATATACATGAACCTTTTCAAATATTCAAATTCAAGATCAAATAAATTCCGAGATATCGATAGCAATTCCATCCCATGGTCTCAGGCCATGAATAACATGACTGACCAAAAGCAACCTCAAGAAGAGTCCACGTGGACTCGCAAGAGAGATACAGTAAAAAAACAACAACTGAATGTTAAAGAAAAATATACCTTAAAAAAAAGCCCTCTTAAAAGTTACGTAAATTAATTTCCAAAAACACAATGAAATCCAAAATCAAAAAAGAAAACGTTTAGCATCCAAAGTGGTGCAAGAGCTACCTGGAAGACGTCTGCCTGGTAGCACTGGTATCGCCAGTGCCACTGGACCTCGTGACGTCACCGATTCAAACACTAAAGCCAAGTTCACTCCCCCCCGACAATTTTCCGACAAAGAAAACGCTGAATCGAGCCTTAGGTGGAAATCACGATAAACAGCGCCCTGTTATAAATCGATGCCTCGTCGAGGGGCTACAGAGACGCTTACGAGGATTCAGGCTTGTTCACATGTACGTGTACATATACACACGTGAACAAGGTTAGGTTAGATTATACCTACTACCAAAAAAAAAAGGTTACTACGTTGGTAATTGAATAAATTTGTGCTCTCATTGTCAGGGACCTCGTGCTTTTAAATAATGAAGCTACACCTGGCAAGGGTGCCTCGTCTACCCACGAAGTCACTAAGCAGAGACCCTCTTAAGGGTACAACGACGTCGGGACGTCCTTTGGACGTCGTCAGTCTCGTTTCAAGCAAGGTTTGATTGATTTCGACAATGTCGCTTTCTTTTGTACCGGCGTCGCCTTTGATTCCTCAGACCTGTCGCCACCGTGCGTAATGCCTTAAATTGTCTCCCTTTGTAATCAATGGGAGAGCGGCTTGGATCATAAAAATTATTTCCAGTCAGGAATAACGCCAATATTATTAGCCCTTTGGCACTTATCGATTATATTACACAAACGACTATACTGATTCACTATCAACCAATCACCTACCTCTTACAGGTATCTGTTCTTGTTCGTGGAATTATGAAATTTTTTTTTTTTTTTTCATTTTACCTATTTTCATCGTCAGACGCGTTATCAGTTTCGGGTATTATTCTTTCGTACAATAACATTGCAATTTAGTACATACGTTACTCATATCCATATATGCCACTCGTAACGTAACGTTAATGCTCATAGCAATGGCGGACTTCATCACGTCGTAAACCATAAAGCCAGACCATTAACACCAAGTCGAATAGTATGCTGCTTGACTACCATGTTTGCTTCGTGCAATCTAACTACCACCTCTTGTTATCATATTGATCTATGATTTTTTTTACTTATCGAAATACTGCAATTTAGCTACTATTAATTTCTATAGACGGTCCAGTATACAATATTAATATGTAATAACCTCCACCTCTTGTTATCATATTGATCTATGATTTTTTTACTTATCAAAATACTGCAATTTAGCTACTATTAATTTCTATAGACGGTCCAGTATGCAATATTAATATGTAATAACCTCCACCTCTTGTTATCATATTGATCTATGATTTTTTTTTACTTATCGAAATACTGCAATTTAGCTACTATTAATTTCCATAGACGGTCCAGTATACAATATTAATATGTAATAACTACCACCTCTTGTTATCATATTGATCTATAATTTTTTTACTTATCAAAATACTGCAATTCAGCTACTATTAATTTCCATAGACGGTCCAGTATGTAATATTAGTATAGTATGGAAATGATAAGAGCAAGGTATATATATATATTTTAAAAAAAAAAATCAATAATAACCTGTAAAAGCAAAGAAAATATCCATGTACTCGGAAGCAACTGACGCCAAAAATAATTTCTGCATTATTCATTATCGAATTTAAGATGCTGTATACTTTATATGCACAATCCATAAACGGAGTGTTTTATCATCTCGAAGTGATATTAAAATACGTAGCGATATAACCGGAAGTGCTGACTATTACAGTGTGAGAATTTATCATGAGAAAACAATGGAAGTGAAAAGGAACCGTTATGGTATTCTCTCCTGTGCTCTCCTATATCTATATACACCGCGTGGAATCCAGAAGAGCGGGTTTCGCAAATCGGAATGCAATTTCCAGTTGAATGCATAGTCAGTGCTATGCAATTCCAGTTGCGTCCTCTGTTATTTCTATCTTGGCGCCAGTAAGATTCCTCCAGGACTTTGCCTATCATAAGAAAACGTGGTAATAATACGTAGTACCTTATACAGTATACATATGTATACATATATATATATAAAATTTAAATATAATAATTTCATAAATTTTATTATAATAATATTTATATTACTATATCGATCTCTCGTTTCATTGGTTAAACGTTAACGACTCGATGAAAGTTTAAGGCTGAATTATTATTCAAAGTGTTGCTCATTTCAGGAGAACCAGGGCCAAATCGAGGTTTGACCGTATAGGCACAGCCACGTGGCGACACGTGACACTGCGTGGGTCATTGGAAGTAACTGTCTCCCCTTCCACCCACTTCCCCACGTGTGGAGGAAGTAACTAACACGGAAGGTCCTGTAGAAGGTTTTTAATCTATATATATATATAGAAAATTAATTATCATTAATTTGTCAGTTTGTCGCGAGTAAAAAAAAATGATGCACCCTGACACTTGACTGTAATTACGAGCACCGTCGATGTCATAGGTCGAGTAACTTTTTGACGCAAAAAAAAAGTGGCTCGACTGATGCCCTATTTCGGGCTTAAAATTTCGAGGGAGAATAACAATAATAATAACGGCAAATTAAATCCATTCAAATTGGCAGCAAATGGCTTCGCAACCAGTTGCACGTTCAAGGGTCATTGGTATAGCGAATGGTGAATAGTGACGCAATCAATGAAAATCGCTCGATAGTGTATTTAACCCCGAGTGCGTAATAACTGGGCCGGCCGTAAGGGTTGATACGAGTTACGATTTGTATTGCGTTATAACGGGTGTGACGAAATAAACGTGACCACCTTCTTACGGTGCTCAATGTACAATGGGTAGTGAGTATCGTTACTATGGCGGTACACCCTGTGTATGGTATTTTTTTGTAAGTACCCCCCCTTCGTCCCCCTAGCGGTTCGCTCGGGTACTTGACAAGACTCACGGCGTCATGGGGTAATCAAAGTACCATTATCCATGGGAAATTGCAACCCCCTAGTAGCGTTGACTGTTCGTTCTTTTTTATATATGAATATATATATATACACAGTGGATCGGTACACATAAGTTAAGGGTCATTACGAAATACGTAGTAAGTACTAGACACAGTGTATATATATATATATACGATATACAATGGAAAAAAATAAGGGTTGCACAGGGTGAGTGTCAAACCGAAGTCAACCGCAGAAAAATGGTTAGCTTGGATTCCCGAGAGGTCAGTGGCAGTAGCCAAAAATAAGGGATGTATGTGGTTGTTGAAAAAAAAAAAATGGTACCTAACAGTACGAGGGATGGTAGTGTTCGCCATTTTGCTATGGTATATTTATGGTAAATCGGTAAAAAAAATTGTCAGATTTTTTCTCACCTTTTTTACAAATTTTTTTCATCCCTCCGCCCTCTCTCTCTCTCTCTGATCCTCTGGACCAAGGGGGTTGGTTTACCCAACGATGGCGGAGCTTAGGGGTTGGGATCCCAGCATCGAATCCCAGCCCATGCATACCAATCGGGTACAACCTAACAACGGTTAACCGCAGCCAGTCGACCCGCTGCTAATCAGAAAATCACGGGTCCGCGCAATGTCCGCTGGGAATCCTGGAGCCATTGGACACTATATACATATACATAGGACCATGGACTAGGTATGTATATGCACGTACAGTGTGTGCAGTAGTGATATATCTATATACCATAAATAGGGGGGGGGGGGGGGTGGAGGGAAACACTGAGACTGAAATGGACCTCTGGATTATTACGTGGGTGACGTATCAGTAATTATCGGGTTAAATGTCAAGGGGTTAACTCGAAGTCAATGAAGCGTGACTGGATCGCCACTTTTTTCTCACACCCTCCCGTAGTATCGCTCGTTAGTTATATGCGAGTACAGTACAAGCAAAGAATTAACTGTACGCCCATGTAACGGGTGTAACGAAAGTCAGCGTGCGTCAAGTGGCAACGGGGAAGGTCTCACGAAACTCCGAAGGAAGGCATAAAGGAAATGAAAAATTTAGTCTCACGGCACGAAGTCAGAGTGTCAAGGGCCTCTTTTTTGAGGGTCCTTACAGGGAGCTACCCTTGCGAGTGACTCGCAGAGAGTCACCGGGATAAAGTCGAGACGCGTTTAATACATTTACGAACGCTTGGCAATTGTTTTGAAGGGTCTTAAGGGCGCGGAATAATGACAGGGGGAGGTTTGCTATACGTAACCGTTAAATCGAGTGGGGGAGGGGGGGGGGGGTTGCTCAGCGTGCGTCGCCGGCAGCCAAGTGGCCGGGGGATGGGAAGTAGAGGGTTTGCGGGTGGTGAACTAGATGGGGTGAATTAGCGGGATAGGGTGGGGGTGCGCAGAACAGTAGATACGGCAGTGAGGATTCTAAAAGGGAAACGCTTCTCGATACTGAGTTTCGACTACCCCCTTGAAATTTCTACCCCTTCGCGATTCTGAACTCCCAGCCACACCCTCTGGAACACTATGTGAACCGGGTACTCTGGCCCATCGAGCTGACCCCTCTTGTGGAACTACCAACGTCTTCGACGAATCACTAATGCCTGTTAGGCTGATGCTCGATTCTATTTTGGAATCGATATGGTTTTTATGGTTGGTCGTGCTGATTTGAGAACCCCCGTACAAACGACCCCATTCGTTGGAGACTCTGATAGGTAGAAAAATAAGAACGTCGGACACTATCTGGCACCCCCCCCCCCCCCCTAACGGATATGGGAGAACTGGGCTTTTGTCTGAGCTTGTACTCTTCTTCGAGGATTCGGGATGCCTAATTTCATCTACTTTCGGACCAATTGCTATCTGGGTTTTAGGAACACTTAAAACAGAGGTGAAAATTCATTAGCTTTTTTCTTAAGGGGTTTTAACGACTGTCGGTTTTGGTAGACGTATTACTGTTGTGTAACTACCCTTAAAAATGTCGTACCTTCGTGCAAAGGGAGCACCGGGAAGATACTGGTCCATGGGGGTTGAAGATCCTGGTAGCGAAATCGCCTCCGTTAGATGCATAAGGAACGAAAATGCTTTCGCGATAAAGAAGAGAAGAGCTGGGTTAGATCCCTGGAAAAGTTTTCGCCAGACCGGAAACGGGGAAGTTTTACCGTATTTGCGCATCCGGTCTCATAAATCTGGTCCCTTCCCGCCTTCCTAGTGCCGGTGGCCAAGTCACCGAGCATCTACCGCGAATAAATTTGCGAACGTACCAAAGGCTTTTTTTCAGCCGCCTCTTCCACTCGGACGGGAAAGTCACTAGATTCTAAGAAAAATGAGACCAAAGGAATGTAACTAGAAAAAAAAAAGTAACTAGTGCAAAACGAGACAGAAACGACTTTTGACTTTTGCCAACAAAAATTTTTGTTTACATTTCTACGTCACTGTTTTTTACAACGATACTATCGCTAAATTATAAATGATCGAAGATCGATCGATCTCTCATACAATTTTAATCTCGAACGGGCATCGATATCGTGCGTCATCTAATATGACCCTTGATAGGCAATTTTAATGAAAATATCCAGGACTTCGATCCGATCGGGTCCAATCAGACCACGAATCACCACGTGATTTCTAACCTTTGCGATATAACCTATAAAATCATAATTCACGATCATCCTCCCGGCTAACTGCCTTTTTCTCTTGGCGTGTCTTTCTTCCGTTTCGCTTCGCCATGGCTGACCAAGCTTTTGCCGGCTTGTTTTTATGGGTTATTGATGGCTGAGGCGTCTACGTAATCTTTTGCCACCCATCCACCTACAATATATCGAATTCACCCAGTCAGTCGACTTGCGGAGTAGACAGCCAGAGCTGGCCAGTCAGCCAGCCAGTCAGCCAGCCAGCCCTCTTCGAGCGCATAATAACATAATTACGCGCGTGTTGACAAATTGAATCGATTCCAATTTATTCTTTTCATCGGTTTCACCCCCTGGCGACCGCCGCTCCAGACCTCCGAGGTTATAAATATTTCATGGGGGGTTCCCCCGTGTCCGTGGAAAATCGCCAGAACCCGGATGATCCTCCCAACCGCCTATGCCCACCGGTCCTCTCTCTTCTCCTTTAGCTACCGTTATATACGTACTAGTATATATATATATATATGTGTGTGTATTTACAAATGACTAGCGTCACGTTCGCTTTTACGAATTTTCACCGCGAAACCAGATAGAACGTCCGATAATCTTTCATCAATCAATATCAGAGAGCTGTGTCAAGGCTGGGATGAAGGATGCGGTTTACCGGAAACGTATAGTGACGTCACGCTAACTCCAAAGAATCGTATGACTCATTCGAGGTATCGACTGAATTTCAAAATTGACGTGATGACGTCGACGGTGTATTTGAGAATTATTAAGAAAAAAAAAAAAAAGATAAGGCTGGTTCTTATTAAAGTATCGAAGTCGAAGGACAAAGTATATAATGGAAAATGGAACAGGGCACGAGGATCTGTAATATATTCCAGGACTCTCCTGAAGGAAGGGAAGGTGTTAAATTCACTGGATATACACGGTCCCGTGGTCCATTCTAGCAGACGACAAATCCGATCGTGTTTTCATCGACGCCAAATTGGCAATATCCTCGCTGGTGACGATTCTTGAATTATGCATTAACTCCGGGGACAGTCGCTTCAAAGTTTATCCATCCTGTGCGTTTCGTGTTGGCTATCCTGAGAGTGTTCACCAGATTCTAGGGATTTTATCGACTTCCACGATTAAAGTCGCTGTATGGGTAAAAAAATTCCCTAGGGGTCGATGGATGAGAGATAAAATTTTTTTTTTAATTTTTTGTCAACATATTTTTTATTTGGTATTTCTTAACTTTTGGAATTTACTAAAAAAAAAATTTTTTTTGGGTCCTCCAAAACTTTGTTCCTTTGCTTCGATTCTCATGCCTCCCTGCGTTATCGGGGTACCGTGAACGATCCCCAGTACTGGCAGCCTAATAAAAATTTATTGTTTCCGCACCTGATCGTAAAAACGCATGAGGATATTCACTCGCGGAATGTAGATCGTCGCGTCGAATCGACGAATCGACCGGAAACAGGAATTATATCTTGGGAAAGAGGCCCTTAACCCGGAGCTCCTCTTTATTTCACATAGTCTATGTTATGTGGGCGGGCACAATGGAAACTAAAGCTAAAATGACGTCTTCGCAGTTTCTATCGTTGGATCAAGGGTGCTCACCCTTGCAATAATAAAATGATAACAGCCCTCCTTCCTGGCAGCCGCCGTTCCCCTGCTACCGCTACACTTACTGTCTTATCATAACCTCCCCTGTTCGTATATAAATGTTGGTATTATTGTAACGAGGCACCATTCATATACCAATTTCGTGGCTTGCATGGATGGGTCTTGTTATGCAATTATGGGAAATATTAAATTCCCTATGAATTAGAATAAATATTTTTTTTCGAAATTAAATATATATTGAAGAAATTTTGGAAAAAAAAATAAAATACTTTCAGTTGCATTTATTTATCAAGAGGAAGCCTTGACTTTTCTGTATTGTTATGGTTGGTTTTCCCGAGCCATGGACCATGAAAATTTTGCATATTATTATTTCGATTTGGTTTTACTCTTCCTGTCCTTCTTTTGGGACTTTTTGGATTTCTTGTTACAGAGCATTTCCACGGTGTCGAGATTACATTGAATATTTTTTTCTGGGCAGGGATATTTCGGCTTTGCGGGACACGGTGTAGAAAGTGGTAGTGGTTCTTTTTCCTCCGGAGATATCGAACACGGACACGGTCCTGGCGGCATTTTTGGTGGAGGTGGACACGGACAGAGGGTGACCGGTGCGCAAGGTGGTTTTGGCATTGGTGGAAGTGGCGCACAAACCGGTTCATGGCTAATCTGCTCGGTGCAAACGTCCATTTTGTTGGTATCGGTTAAGGGTGGACAGGGTGTGGCCGGTGCAAATTTTGGCGGTGCACAGACCGGTGGCTCGTACGTTGTTTTCTCTACTTTCGGTGGAGGTGGCCTTACGCACTTTCCAATTGGCAAACAACTGCTGGGACACTTTTGGAGTTCTTTCAGGCATTTGTCTTTCTTTTTAATTTTTTGCTTCGGGCACACCTCCTTATCCGGGTAACATCCTCCCTGTGACTGTGTGTTACTACAGGTTTTCGAAGGACACGATTTCTTGTCTTGATCGGCACAAATCTCTTTAGTTGTTTTACAGTCTTTGGACGATGAGAATAAAGAGAAACAGGCTGTTTTGAAATGCCTCGTGTGTTTCTTCATTACAGACTGGTCCCCGGGTTCAACAAATTGTATATCCTTTAGGGAATTTTTGAGCGAATCGAGAGGATGTTGGTAGGTCGACATTTTGCGCTTGTTAGTTTTTTCATTTTTTCGAGACTTCGTTGCCTTCTTGCTGGACGGTGGACACGACTTAACGTGCTTCGGACATTCCGATGCCGGCTGCGCTGCTGGAGGTGGAGGACACGGCGGTGGACAGGGACACGGAGGTGGTGGAGGTGGGCATGGGCATGGACAGCATGGAGGTGATGGTGGACAGGGTTTAGGTTTCGGGCACGGTGGACACGGCGGACATGGCGGGCATACGGGAGGTGGTGGAGGTGGAGGACACGGAAGAGGCTTGGGACATTCCTTGGGAGGTGGACAAGTCGGGCACGGCGGTGGAGGTGGACAGCATGGAGGTGGGCATGGAGGTGGACACGGGCATGGCTCGCAGGGTGGAGGAGGCGGACACGGCGGGCATGGCGGCGGCATAGGTGGACACTTCGGACACTTTGGCAGAGGTGGCGGAGATGGAGGTGGGCAAGGAGGTGGACATTTAGGTCGCTTCGGTAGTTTGGGCAGTGGTGGCGGCTTCGGGGGTGGTGGAGGCGCCATGCATTTTGGCAGTCTTGGCAATTTCGGAGGAGGTGGACATTTCATGTAGCATATTTTAGGTGGAGGTGGCGCAACTGGCTTAGTAGGACATGGACAGGGACAAGGAGGAGGACAGGGTGGAGGTGGCCCGCATGGGCATTTTGGATTCGGCGGTCTTGGTCGGCAACATGGTGGAGGTGGGGGCATACACTTTGGAGGTGGCGGGCATGGTTTAGGACACGGTGTACAAGAGCTCTGTTTTTTCTTTTCGCGGCACGATACCTTCTCTCTCTTTTTTGCGACTTCAGGACACGGGGCCGGAGCTACGGTCGGTGGTGCTTTCGATGAACCTGGGGGATGTTTTCCAGAAGATGATTTTTTTCCACCACCTCCCCATCGACTTGCGTACCCACGTTGCACCGAAAACAGCCAGCTTCTTCTGTTCCTCGTCGCCAGCAGTCCCCAGGACTTTTCACCGCAGCAAAGACCAGCCACCTTCCAAATTCCAAATTCTGATCTCTCACCGGAAGCTGTCCCGTGGGATCCTAAGATCTGTCTGCATGTTCTAGGTCCGACCGCCTCAGGCGCTGCCTGCGGTTTACAATACAATTTCAATACAGATTCCTCCACGTCCCCTCCAGTCCACGTACCCTCTGTCTCTGACTGGCATGTTCTCGGATTGCATGGTTTCTTCGGCGGGCACTTCACGCAGAAGGGCTTCTTCTCTGGTCTGGGTTTGCACGGGTAACCAGGTGGCGGTAGTGGAGTGCATGGACCATCGGGCGGATGGCAGGGTCCCCTTTTTGGCCTCTCGGGTCGACCTTCTCCGCAGTCTGATTCACCAAGTCTCAGACCCTTGCTGCTCTGCACTGCCTGCGGTACACAATACAGATATATACCCAGATGATTCTCTACATCCATCCAGTGCCCTGGTATATATCTCCACCTCCCTCAGGGAACACGAAGAAAAGAGTGGACTGAACTTTCCATGAACCAAATACAATCACAATGTCGCTACCACCCGCTCCTGACTCGCCCTCGTTGATCCTTTCTTATTATCCGCGATCTCTTTTCTAGTTTCCATCTTAGTCCCTACCTGCTCCTCGACCTTTCGCGTACGAAAAACTCGTCGCTTAAATTCTGCTACCTTATCGATAAGTGTCTGCAGCCTCTCCCAGGTGTCCTTCTCGGTGATGCCTTTATCCAGGATGGTACCTGTCCAGGGGTTGGTCCTTACGAACAGCGCGGACTTCTCTCTACCGATCTCCAGTCCTCTCTTGTTATTCAGGCTGATCGGGATCATGTTGTCATAGTCCTCCTCCATCTTTCGGTCCTGCGATCTGCCTGACCAAGTCCCACGCGACAGGCTGTGATCCTCGGTACCGATCTCGTCCTCGTACTCCTCACCCAATGGAAAATAGTCATCGTTACGTACTCTGTCGCCAGGCTCCTGCATTAGGATCGTCCTTGGAGCCTTTTTGGAATATTGGGAATCAGCCACGACCAGCTTTTCATTCTGTTTAAGAAGATTACCGTCATTAAAAAGGATCCTTTGGAAAGGATATTTTGAAAAATCTTAAACGAGAAAAAATTATTTTTTAACTCAGCATTAATGTCGTTCGAGGTTATTTCGATCATTTTTTGGAACCCGGTGAAATCGAAATTTTTTTTCAAAATTCTGACACTTTTTAAAATGATTTTCAAAATATTCATGTCCTATGTATACTGTTATTTTTTATATAAACATTTATTGACTGACATATTATCCTATACAGTATGTATGACGAGTTGAGAACTTTTCACAATAAATTTTACAGAGCCGGAACATTGTTCGTGTAAAATTATTAATGTTCGCTTATTTTTACGATATTTTATACCTCGTTTTCCAAAATACCAAAAATATCGAGACTACGATTTTCTGCTATACGCGAAACCGTCCAAGTATCCCATTTCGATAATTTACCGTGCAAATTCATTTTAGCACGATGCTCATCGTAACAATTATCGCGATTTTGAATTATCGAATCGTTGCCCACGGCATGTCTTGGCGTTTGGTTTAATTCCTTTTGAAAATGCAATTCCGAAAAAAAAGTGATGCACCCTGAACAATCTTTTTTGTCCTTTTTGCTCTTTTCTGGGCACGCAGGCGGCTTGATCACCGGCGGACATTTTTTCTTTTTGCAGGTTTCGATCTTCTTAATATCGGGACAGTCTTCTCTTGATTTCTTCTTCTCTTTCTTCTCCTTCTTGCAAGGATCTTTAGTCTTTCTTTCCTTCTCACAAGAATCTTTCTTTCTTGATGTTTTGCAGGTATCTTCCTTTTTCTTACATGGATCCTCCTTCTTCTTCTTCTTTACTTTCTTTTCTTTCTTGCACGAATCCTTCTCGTTGCCTTTCTCTCCGCTCCTTTTCTTCTTACAATAATCTTCAATCATTTTATTGCACTTTGATCTCCCGTCCTCCTCCTTCGCCCCAAGATATAGATCGTTAGATCCCTTTGGATCATTTCTAAATTCTCGATCTTCGTACAAATCACCAATGTGGTACGAATTTATTGTGGATATCGATGGACGCTTCAATGAAACTGGGTTATCGTAATTTTCTATTATTTTATCAATTTCCAAAATTTCTCTCCTCAATATAGATTCGAATTTATGATCCGTCAGTTTATCGGCCTCGGATTCTTCCTTATCAACTTTCAAAATAATTGGAAAACTTTTATCGTAACTCTTTTCCAGCTTCGGGAATTCTTCCGAAGTCTTCGTGTCTTCCTTATCGGAGTGCAAATTTTCAAAATTCATCTGAACTGCACAATCTATCTTTTCTACTCGCATATCATTATGACTGACATGTACCGACCTAATTTTATTATCAATATCAATATCCCCTTTGGATTCACATAATTTTTTCAAAATCTTTCCAACACTTTTTTTCTTCGTCACCTTATCTCTTTGTCTTTTGAATTTTTTCTTTTCATTAAAATTATACCGATCCAGATCTTGCGATATCATTGTGACTCCACATCGCACGATATTTTCACCTCCTTCGAAATTGTGCAATAAAACTGGTTTTCTGTTATCAAAAATAGCTGGCAACACCCAGTCACCCTTGATAATAATTTTTTCATTTATACCCTGGTGGACGTACGACGGTTTTGGCTTTCGTTCGCACGGGGTAAACCTTTTGGGCTGAGCTTGCACGATACTTGGACAATTTTCTATTCGCTCTTCAACCTGCTTCCCAAGTTTCCTTCTGACGCACTTCCGCTTCCTCTTCTTTTTCGTGCGTGAGAAATCTCCGTTTACGTCTTCTGACGCGGGAAGCAACTTCAGTAGCTCTTGTTTGGCATTTTGATAAGGATTTCTCGAAGGACCCATTTCTCCAAGGACTTTGGGCGAGGCACGTATGCTGCTCCAGTTATGAGCCTCCTGAGGACACACGGATACGCAAAGTCATTCGAAAAATTTTGATAATTTTGGGTCGTTTCGATGAAAATTTTTTTTTCAAATTATATTATCTCCGTAATCTGTCCTCCAGGGACGTTATCACGCGTTCCATTTTTTTCGACAGATCACATATCCCGTCTGTGGTCCATTTTGAGAGCCATTGAAAAACATGATTATCCTTCGAACTACCCAGGCTGCTCCTGGATCCTTTATCGTTCCCGAACTTTGAAGATCCTTCAAAGACAACCAGAGTAACACTGTCGGCAATGATTGTTATTTTTTTCAAAAATTTCTCAAATAATCCAAAAATTTTTTGAAAACTGCAAAGTTCACGAGCCTTGATAATGCATTCAAGATTGCTCCGTCTGGTTGAGCTGGACCCAGCTGCAAGATCAGTTTCTGAAAAATGCTGAGCAAGACCTTCCAAAAATCTCGAGGACCTTCTGAACATGATCGATAAGGATTTACAAAGATTTTTTCTCAATAAATTCTTATAGCGTTGCCCAAGATTTTCCAGGATATCGAAAACTGATAATATCCTTAGATCACTCTGATCTTTTTGAAAAAAGATCAAACTGCTGTTATTTGATTTTATTTGGACTTTTGGCAAAAATCGTTCTTCTTCCTCTTTTAACGACATTCTACGATCCTTTTTGTCCCTTGATCCTTGAAGTAAAAAATCTACAGGATATATGGATCTCGTAGAAAAATCATTGTGAACATCCTTTCGACCTGTTGTCGTTTCTGCTTGTTCATAAAAATTTAATATCTCTGACAAAGCAGTCCTGGGTATCCTGGCATTCCGAAGGACTCTAAATAAGTAAGGATCTTCATCAGGATTCCGACATCTTTGAAGATACAGATTCAATTCACGTAACCTAGGGTTCTTTAACATTCTTGATAAATTTTCAGGTACCCACAGAGGACTATCATTCTTTTCAGGATCATCAGGACTATTTATGCTTGAAACAAAATTGCTACCAGACACTGGTAGAGTGGCAATAAGGTCCTGGATACAAGGACTCCCTAGAACCTGGCTATCTTGTCCTGAATGACATCCTGAATCTTCATGAACAAGGGTGTGACTTAGGCAGAATGTTGACCTCCCCTATGGACAGGGTTCATTCTCTTATTACCACTCCACCAGGATCCTGAAGGATCCCCAGGATACTTCCAAGATAAATTGCGCAAGGATGAATCATGTAGATTGGGGGATTGAACCAAGTAAGAAAAAAAAAACCATAAAATAAAAAATTCGAATAATGAAATTTTAATACCTCTTTCAAATTTTCCGTAGTTTTCAAATTTGAGCATTTCGCTAGATTCTCCACCAGTTCACTGGATCCGATCTACGTGAAAATAATTTTAAAAAAACTTTTTTTTTCCCATGATCGTCAAACGAATTTTACCGTTGGCAATGATGGGGAATTTGTGAATTGTCGAATACTCGAATTCCCAGCGATCCCTTCACTCGTTATCTCAGCAGCCATTTCTGAACTTAGTGGGTCGAGTTTCGTTATCGCCTGTAAGAACAGTTTAACGATATTTCCATTGTCCCTAAACTTTCCTAATTGGCACTCTGGATATTAGGGGCGATTCCCGAAAACAAGAGGGACAATTAGTACAAGAATCGTACCCTATCTGTTTCCAGTTCACAAGTCGTAAAGTAGGACATCAGACTTTCTTGGTTTGTGGTTACGACCGAAGGGAGAGATTCGCTCTTCCGATTGTTAACTGGATCCACTGCCAATCCCGAAGGCAATAACTTTTGCATGGAAAGCGAGGGAGGACTTTGATTCTTCTTTGTAATGAAAAAAAAATTATTTAAGTTCTGATTAGATACGGAAAAAAAATTGCATAAGACATTAGGCATAAAAAATAATTAATGTCACACCTGTGATTGAAAAATCTGTTCTTTTGACTTCATCGAGGATATTTTTGACATTCCTGGTAAACTGGTCCTGGCAACATCGTAAACGCTTAGCTGATTCAATCCTGCAGTTTGTTTCAGAAGCTGCGAAATATTTTGTCCGATTCCTCCGGCAGCTTTTACGACCGTCGTCTGAAAGAGATTTAAAGATTTTTTTTTATAGATATTTAGAACAAACAAAATTTGAAAGATATTCAAGGAGTTACGATGAATAATATTGTTACTAATTTTTCTTCGGTAACATTTATTTTTCGGGAGGAGGGGAGGGGGGAGGAATTTTTTTAATTTTACCTTGAGAGTATTTTCGCCGACATGATATTTTCGCTGTCCAAGTGATTTAACGACGGATTTTGCGGCTCGGGAAAACATTTTAGTGCTGTTGAAGTGTTACTTGAATTTTTTGAGACGCCTTCATGAGGCGTTCGGCTTTTCCAAACTGAATCGAATAAACAGTGCTCGTAGCCAGGCGACAGACCGAAACATTTTCATGTGCGTATTGTTGAGTGGAATAATTATTTTAACGAGGTTTGCTTCGGTCCGAGAGGCCACTGAATATTTGAAATTCAAGATTCTTGATAGTGCTGCCATCTGTGGTAAACATACCTGAAAGACTTACGACTCAAATTACAGATAAGCATAATTCCAACATAGACTACACTGCGATGTAATCTACTTATCTATTGTCGGTAAGGAAGAAACCGAGGTGAGGACATCGACGGAAGGTAAATAGATCAAACTTTTTATCAGATCGGATATACCGTGATTTATTAGGTCTTCGGTCGGTAAAACAGAAAGTTTTATAGAAGACAGCATTTTCCTTAACAGTATCGCCATCTACGGAAATCTTAATTTCAAAAATTCACAATCATAAGCCACCAATCAGGCGTAAGCTACGTTTTTCTAGTTCTAATTAACCTTTAGAAAAATCTCATATAGAATCAAAGATACAGAAAAACATGACATCGTCTCTATCCACACAAGTGCTCAAGACTCAGCGACGTTTTCAGGAAGAGTTTCCAAGAAAGCGAAAAAAAAACCGCGAAAGACAGACACCCCATTAGATTGACTGAAAGCAAGACTATGTTCATAGCGTACCCTAAGGGTGCACAAGGCCCCCCCGGTCCGGTCAGGAGAGACCATATTGCGACCCCAACCTGGACCCGACCCATTGAGCAAGCTCAGCGGACGAGACGCAAGAGCCAACCACAGTCCACATGTGTCTCTCTAACAAAATAGAACAACCCTCTTAAGACCACTCGAGGAAATAAGCTCAGCCCAACAAAAGAAATAAGAAAGAGCAAGACCAGCACGGTGGAAAGTGAAATGAGCACAAAACAGAAAGAAGGCAGAATGAAAGAAAAAAATGAATAGCGCATAATAAATCTATTCCAGCAATATTTCAATTCGCGCAATGATTTCGTCCTCCGTCAACACAGACAAAACAGATGATGACGTTTCATTGAGCCTCGTATTACATTGACACAAACAATGTCGAAACAGTCAACTCGATGACTTATTGTCGATAGTTGCACTTTATGGGCGCAGCAATGACTTTCTTAGACTTTCTGTAGCAAGACCAATTTGTCTTCTGCTTCCATCGGACCTGACCATTAGGATATTCGTAAAGCAAAGTTTCTTGCGCGATTAGGAAACATCGGTAAAAATAATAAGAAAATTTACGTTGCCGTAACTTTATTACAAGTATACCACGAGCATCGTAACCCATAATACAAAAGACTTTACCTCGAAAAAAAAAATCCATTTAACCTACATAAACCACGATTGGGTCTAAGCCTATAGCCAAATTGATATTTATAAATTTTAGGTATTTCTAAATAAATATCAAAAATAACGCTTAAGCCGTATAACCTCAAATTAGAGATCCTCTTCGAGACCAACGCATCTTCTACGGTCCATATAAACCAAACAGCCTCGAACTGAAACCGACATTAAAAACCAACAGAAGCTTCCACTTTCGCCCAGAATCTTCCAAACGTACCGGAACCAGTAACCTCCAGCACCAGTTGGCAGCTCGTGGTTGACATTCCGAATGGCCTTCGGATTGGGCAGGTTAAAGAAATGTTCGTCTTTAGCAAACGTGCCGATGAGAAAAAATGCTAATGGATCGAATAAGCTGTCGGTAAATTTTCATGTAGGAAGTTAAGCGGAGCGGAGTATATATTGAACGCAAAAAGTAAATGGCAGGTAAGACTGAAACCTTATACTATTGTTCGTCAGCTGGTTTCCAATTGGGATCGAAGTGCTTGGCCAGTCCTTTCCAGCATCTGTAATAGTCGTCGTCCAATTTATGGCAAATCCTCTCAGCCCAATTGGTCACGGCCAGGCTCAACGAGGACTCGAACATGAAAGCCTGAGTCCCGTCTGCGATACGTTCTGGCGCGAGTTTTGAATTCGACGCCGTTTCGAAGCAACGTGCGTCCGGTCCATGAGGCGTCATCATCGAGTGCAGCGACGCGCCGCCCGCTTGAAAACCCTCCTCCTTGGCCTCGTAGCGACCCTTAATCAAACCCATGAACTCGCTCATGCAGTTACCTGCCAGTGGAAAGGAAACTCGTTCATTAGCGAATAACAATGACAATGCAGTTCGATTATTAGTTTCGCTGCTTGGCTCGTCGTTCCTTGACCTTTAGGCGGTATCGTTATCGACGGTTATCAAAATAATAAAATACGCACGAGCTAACCTTTCATGATTAATCTTATAGCTGATAACCTGATAATGGCCAAAGCTGTAACAGACGTAAATAATCAGTCGAGTGCTGATTGGCTGAAAATCTGAACATTGAATTCCCATTGGGAAAAATACGATGGATCGGTATCTGTCAGAATATTAGGTATAGTATCTGTCAGTCTGTCTCCATGTACGTAGTGAGTCAATTGACTTCTTTTTTTTAACATTAAGTGGGTATACCGACACTATACGTGATTCAAATCAGTTTTTAATGAAAATCGGTAAATATTTTTTTTTTAGTTTTGAAACTTTCGCGGCTGAAATTATCGGTAAAATGGACTCCGGACGGTTGTCGCTTCTAGTCTAAGTGCATTGCCGACTTTTCGCAAACGTTCCAGTCTGCATAGTCACAAGCACTTTAACAATAGGAATTGGGGATGCAGTGGAAAACTCGTGGAGTTTTCTCTCGATTAAGTAAAGGCCAATTTCCCGAGGCGGTCTTACGGAACGGTTACCGGTCGAACGAGTCGCTTAAGCGGTTTAGAAAGAAAATAGAAATATCAAAGAGGCAAGAGAGACAGTGATAAGAGAATTCATGGAATTTTATGGAAATTCGCCCTAAACTCTTATTCTGAAACGGATTCGATGAATTTCGTTTTTAATACTTATACCTTACGTTCATGGGCGTGTTTAATTCTTTAAGGCGAATCCTCAAGATACGCCGGAACCCTTGCTTTTTTAATCAATTTTTTTATTGAAATTTACTCACGGTGATAATAAGGCGGCCGGAACGTGTGTTCTTGGACTGACCATCTAGGTGGGAATATTACGAAATCCGCTATGGCCGTTCCTGGCTTCAACGATGGGCACGTTAGGACCGTGAAGATCGAGGGGTCCTAAAAATGATGAATATGGACTTGTTCGTGAAAGTGAAAATTTATTGTTTTTTATATCACGTAAATTTATCAAAATTTCAATACTCACACAGTGATCGAAGGATACCGAATTTATCACCATGAAACGATCCAAATCGTATTTGTATGGTACGTAATTTCCGTGCCAGGCTACTACGTCGAATGGACTGTGTTCCTGGCGACAGGAAAATAATCTGCCCTGATACTTGGAAACGATTTGAAATTGAATTTCACGATCCTCGTACCAGGCGACTGGGGTCAGAAAGTCACGTGGGTTCGCAAGACCGTTCGCTCCTTTGTGTATAAATTAAAAAAGAAAAAAAATGACAGATCAATTTTTGGAAATTTTAATTGCGTCGGTTATTTTTATATTTTTGATTATTACCAATCGGTCCCAAGTTGGGTAACTGGAAGTGATTGTCAAAAACTTCTAATATGTATCCTCTGGATGGACCAAAGACGTTTATGGAGAATCTCATGCCTTGCTGTATGACACATATCTCATTCGGTTCCACACGGAGTTTTCCAAATTCTGTGATTATCAGTAACGCTCCTAGTTGCGGTACTGATAACAAATTTTTTTGTATTAATTATGCCAAGTGAAAGTTACAGTCTTAATTAATCATATTATTTACCGATAAGAAAATCGCCGTCGGAATTTTGAAAGGCCTTGTCACGCATCGACGCGTTGCATAGATAAACGTGTATGGAAATTCCGGAGCGGACGCGCGGATCACCCGCGCCGCAAATCGTATGTAAACCGTCAACAAAATCGACTTCCGGTTCCTGTCGGGTCGGAACGTCAAACGGTTTCCATCGCATCTGTAAAATCGAAGATTGAGCTGTGTAAAAATTTTTTTTTATAAATTACAACATTTTTTTATACCATTTTTTCTTATCACTCACCTGATTCGGATTAGGCGGATTTTCATCCCAGTTGCAAGTGAGACTTCCACAAGCATTCTCGAGCAAAGCGAACGGTTCATGAAAAACGGACGGTCTTATGCGATAGAGCCACGATCTTTTATTTTCGAATCGCGGCGCTGGAAAAATAAAAGAAAAATTTTGGAATAATAAAAAATTAATTTTTTACAAATTAATCCGATTTTTACTCACCAGTAAAAGCAGTGCCGGACAATTGTTCGGCGTACAAGCCGTAAGGACATTTTTGAGGACTGTTTTGACCAACCGGAAGCGACCCAGGACAACGTTCATCCTCGCTTGCGAATTCGCAACCGAATCCTGACAGGTACTGGTAGAAAAAAATATTAAAATTAATTAATTAAATTTTTCCCATAATCAAAAGTCATTAACGATTTTCATTTTTACGCCCAAAAATTCGAAGCTTACACTACCTTAAGATCGTCCTTCATCGCGCACACTTTTCTAAAACTCGAATAGCAAGACTATTCCGAATCAGCCTGACTTTATAAGCCGTCGGACGGCCTCAGAGTCGCGTCAACAAGATGGAAATTGTGCAATACGTATTTACGTCTTTGACTGTCAACCAATCAGGAGTCTCTTATCGGAAGGCACGACCCCCCGGGAACAGACTCGACCACGGTACAGGTTCCTGATATTTTACGGCTATTTGAAAGTATTTATTAACGTACTGAACGACGGGCCCCTCTGATCACGTCATAGCAGGCTTGGTAACCAGTAAAAAAAAAAATGATACTGCATCGTGGAAAATATTAAGAGAAAAATATGAAGGAAAAATCTAACCTAAAGAAAAGAAAAAAAAAAAAAATTAATAAATTTCTATTTCAATCAAATCTTAATTACTGGTAATTAAATAATTATCAAAGTCATCAAACGATCACGCTCTTATCACCAAGAAACTATTTACGTGATAACGTCAACGTACAATCATACGACGATTTTTGCCACAGGTCATCAAATCCGTTTTATTTGTCACCCGTTATAATTATAGCAGACTATAGTATTCTCGACCCTAATTATAATACTGATTTATTATTATAATCGGTATTTTCTTCATTTTTTTTTATATAAATTTTTTTTTGTATTCGTAGGTGAGTCACTTTTTTTCTATTTTTTTTTTTGTTACGCGCATGCGCGATATCGTCATCACGGTCGACTGTCAGAGTCCGAATGACGATGCAATGTTTTTCGTTATAAATCATTGGTCGTCTGATTTATATTGTGCGTCTATGTAGAACGTAGGCGAACCTAGATTTTACAGGATGTATCCCAGTGTCCTAACAAAGGCAAACGACCGCAGTTGGAAAACTAAGAGATCTGCAATTTCCTTTTCATATTTTATTATCCGATCTGTTGCCTTCTTGGTCGCATTCGTCATTTAGAAATCCCAAGTCGACGAAGATTTTACGACATGCATTTTCTCCATGCGTTGTCTTATTATCCTGGACTCACGTGTACGATTGCCAAAGGATCTAGAGCATCCTGCGATCTCTCTTGGATTAAAGATTTCTTCGCGAGGAGAAGCCCGAAAGAAAATAGAAATAAAATTAAGAGAGATTCAATTTACTTTTCTCAATTTTATTTCGTGCTCATTTTTTTTTTATCAACGTTCGCCGGCGCTCAGGTTCATCGGTTACAAAAAATAATGACTTTTTTTTACAATATCAAATTATACGGCAATACTAAAATTAAAAATTTTTTTTTATATCAATACTAAATCTGCAGAGTATTTTTTATAAACGTATTTTTTCACTTTAAAAGGTTTCCAATGACCCGTCAATGGTGAGTTTAGTGTTAAAAATTTTTTTGAATAATTTTTTTAATAAACCGATCGACCAATGGTCGTCCTGAAATTTTCTAAAATAATATTAGCAACGAGTTTGAATAAGAAAATTTCCTGTCTTCGGAGCTACAGTAAGATCCTGTCTCGTCCTTAAGACTGGTTTTCAAGGAGGCTGCAGAAACATTATCAATTATGACTTACAGTTCCGTGTACCAGAGAATAAATAATGAGCTACACTACGTAGTCAAAAAATCAATAGCATTATTGATCATGGACCTTAGATTCTCAAAAAATTCATAAAAAATTGTCGGAATTTCGAGGAGCATGAAGAACCACGTTAAAATCGCGAAATAATACCGGTCCATAGATTATGCAAGAATGGCAAACAGGTTTTTGCGCCAGTAATAAAAAATACCAAAAGAATCACAGTATAAAAAAAAGGTCAAAAATTCTTTTTCAAAAAAAAACCCCCCCATAAAAAAATACCAAGAATTTGACCCGGTCAAAAAATTCCTCTTCCACCGGTCAACCAGTTATTCTAATCGGGTCGGTAATTGCTTGCATTAAGTCTTCCGTCCAAGGCGGCTGCGCCGTCCAGAAAGGCGATGGTGGCGTTCGCAACGGTCCAAGCTGGCGACAAGCGGTAAGTCCCGGCAGAAGACTTTACAGTTAAGCGAAATTGCGGAGAGAGCTGCATGACGCGGAAGAGAGTGGGACCATCGTGAGTCCCCGAGAGTCCCCCAAGGATCTTGAGCTATCGGATTCAAAAGAAGTAGGGGAAGTAGGGAACAGGAGAAGGGGAAAAAGAAGGAGAAGGAGGAGAACTATCAAAGAGTAGAGCAGCGAGATAGTAGCCGTATCTACTTTGGGCAGGCTAAACTTCATTAAACCCGGTGAAAGATTAAGCCAAGGAAATCCTATCCCAAATTCTAGGACAAGCATGGTCGTCGAAAGTTGCCAGATGAAAACAGTTTCGTCTCTGACATATCGTGGTAGAATGAAAATGTATTACGGGTGTCAAAAAAATATATGCAAATATATTTTTGGAGAATTTTTTTTTTTTTTTTAAAAGAGTTCACGATTCTTTTTTCAGTAGTCCGATATGTTTTTGTCTCCCGTTAACAGTTACGAATGGTAAGTTCAAAGGTCACTGGAGATCATGTCGGGAATTGCTGTCTTGATAACTAGGGAATTTCTGGTGCAATTCAGCTAAGCATGGGTACGATTATAATCGGGTGCGCTTGTACGTGCTTAGTCTGCTTCTACTCTGGCTTTACTCTGGTTTTACATCCAGTAGAACGTAACGGCTTTAATAACTCCGTTGCACGAACCAGAGAATCGTGGAGTTGAAACACAGTTCCATTTACGTCACTTTACACCCTATATAAACATTGCATAACTAAAACGTGACTGCTACAGAAAGCAATCGGGAATTTAACCTAAGAAGGTCCTATGAAAATGAAAAAAAAAAAAATTTCCAAATTTTGAAAAATTCAAAACCTACAAAACAGTATTTCTCTTTTGCAAAAAACAATATGAATTTTTACAGGATCAGATAAGTCTCTTTCGTCGCATTAATCTTGCACAACGTTAATTAGTTTAAGACTGTAATAAAAAAATTAGAACATACATATATCCAATTGGCGTTGAATTCAAACGGTACTGACAAAAAAAATCGTATATGATCCATATATCGTATAGATCCTTGAAATTTAAATATCGATCGACAAAAAGTGTCCTGCGTCAATTTTCTTTGTCTTCTAAAAAAATTGAAAATTTCAATCGACCAATCCATTTAACATTGGAGTAACGTGCTCGGCAAATCCAAGTATTGTGTTTAGAAAATTGAAGCAACGTTTATGAAATAACAGTTCGTAAAAGCGTGCCTGCTGTTCGGCATTGGACGATCACGGTGGGGGTAAAAAGTGTACAGTTGGTACAGGTAAGCCGTGTAGTCGGATCCCCCTACCTGGCAGTTCTCGTATCGAGCAGGTGGACGGTACCCGAGCTGGGAGTCCCGGTCTGCCGCTTTCTGCACCTAGTTGTCTGTTGCGCGAGTTCGTTGCCCGAGTCTTTCTCTGATCCGCGGAGGATGATCCTCTTGTAGATGAGACATAAAAAAATGTAAAATAAATAAAAATAAAAATATTCGAATCAACTCGATATCAGAGATCGATAACAGATCGATCGATCGAAAAACTCTTATTGTACATGTTCGATCAAATTGACTGGTTCAGCGTGCTAGTACTTTTTTTTACGAATACATTTTTTGATGTCCCAGGTGCAATCTGGAACGGTAGGAACTGACGTGTGATTCCGGTGTCGCGGAAGTGCTTTGTTCCTTGTTTGTGAAGAGCAGTGGTATTGTTGTGTGTATTAATTAGTTTATTAGAAAAAAATTTTTGCTATCGACAGTACACAGAAGTCTGTGAAATTGTACTGCACGTGATTTCGTATGGGAGAGTCTTGAAAATTTCTATTTCGAGGGTTCGAGTCTGGGCTAAAATCGTCCTACGGATTATTTGTGCGCGCGAGTGTACTGAGTATGTTTATATTAATCTTTTTTTTTTTTAACAAGTACGTTAATTAGTATAAGCATTTGTCGGATTATTTAATTATCATTGATCCTCGGATATAGCATGAAGATTTCTATCATTAATACTCCGCACGAAGATCTAGCGTGATCTATCATTTACATAGCTCTCGTTAGCTGGTCATAGATGAAACTGGGCTATGGCGTGCGTGTTCGTAAAACCATCGTGGGGAATGCCGGGATCTAGGTTGCTGCCATAGGATTCCATGAAGCGTTTCCCGGGATCTGACATCAGTACGAGTTGGTCGTTCTCGGGAAACTGGTTCGATATTTTGAGTCGTGTCGAAGAAAAAAAAAATTTTTTTTAAATGGAGTCAAGGGTCGACAGCGCTGATACGGATATTCGCGAAAAGTCACGTGACTCGATATATTCGATTTCCGAGATAACCATTGGAATTCCAAAATTTCAAAAAGCCATTTCCCTGATTCTCGAGTTTGGTAATTTTTTGAAAAAAAGACCTACCGATCTTTGTTGCTGCTGCATCGCGTGCACTGACATTCCACGCGATTGTTGTCCATCCGCATGCCGTGCGTCGGCGTCGACAATGTCCACGGTCACGGCGTCGAATTCCATGGCGTTCCGGGAGAGGATACAAATTCGCGTCCTTCACCCACTTGGGCAAAAAGTATATCGTTTGCGCGTGACGCAACAGGATACATCGCGGAGAAAGGATACAACCTGGTAATTTTGTTCTGGAGAATGTTGAACTCGTAATGTCATAACTGAATATTAAATCGGTCATTCATTTTTTTTATTTCGAGTACCAACGTACGTCGAAATAATAATTCATTTTCACTGCCGATCCCTGTTTTTTCGCATCATTTATCCCCCCCCCCCCTCTGATAACTCGCAGTGATAGCAATGAGTAAAAAAAAAATTTTTTTCATTACAAAAATTTTATTTTCACATGTACCACATTTCAATACCTAAGCTTATTGTCATGTTATGCCTGGTTCACAGTACGAAAAAATGTATGCACGCACCTATGGATTTTCTCTGTATTCTAATATTTGATTTAAATGAAAATGGATTTTACGAGGCACTAAACTCGCCTTCGTACGCGCGCACGCATTTACTACCAACTTTTAAACTTTCATAGCGAGTTTCTTTCCAACAATTGTATTCGTACTTGCGTTGTTTTTCCACCTTTCGAAAGGAGTACGTGTTGGCGGGTATGGCTGTTAATAAGTTATATATGCGAAGATGCGAGATAGAAATTTTTTGATATACAAGAACAGTTGGTATTTAAAAAAAAAATATTGGTTATGTTGGCAAAGGGAATAATTTTTTGATAAATCATACTGAAACGTCTTTTAGCCGTGCGAAATAATCGGTGGACATTTTGTGGACATTCGATGCTAGGCGAACCGTAAAGTACTGAGTAAAGTACCTTACCTGCCTAACAGCATATTACGAGTTCCAGTTGCACCGTAATTTAATTAGCTCGTTACAGTTCTCACAATAGCGGGTGACCAAAAGAAATTTAACGAACCTATACAACTTCTTATCAGCTCTGCCGTGCTAAATGGACTTTGAGCGTTTGGTCCTTTCAATTATGACGTCGATATAGGGTCTTTTAATTTTTTTTCCATTTTTACCGCAAATACCCACTGCGGTTATCAATAAATCGATCTGCCTTTCTCGCAACTCGATTTTATCGATCGGTAATAACGGGTAGAATAGTTAAATGGGATTATTAAAGAATTTATGTGATTTTGTAAGAAAGTCCTTGGTTGAAATTTTTTTTTTTTCGTTTTTGACAACAAAATTATTATTGTTACAGATAACGACAGGCTGTTTGATAATTGGGAGGGGGGGAAGCCTGTAAAATCGAACAGATCAATACCGCCCAATTTTTATCGCAAAGCATACGCCATCCGTTATTAAGTTTTTATCGCATTCTGTTATCGGATATTATTGCGAAAAATAGAATTTAAGTTCTGAGATTTTTTTTTAAATTTTTCGTTTAAAATTTTTACTTCATGCTTTATTTGCTCATTAATAATCGAGGGAGTGTATTTGTTTACGTGACGCGAAAAATCAATATGGAATTGACAAATATTGATACAATCGATTTTACGTTATAGGGATCATTGGGTATTGGAGTTTCCGTATTTTTGGACGAAATTCCGCAATTTCAGGTTTAACGTACCCTTTCATCAACAGGCTTGCTTAGGCACGGCTACTGGAACACGAGTACTAATTGATTCCCTCCCGTAGAAAGTTCACGTCGAAGAACATTGTGAATAATTGTTTAAATTCGCGAAAGCGTACAGTCGACAATGAAACCTACGGAATGACCGTTTAAGAAAAATTGACGGAATATTTTCACGAAATTCATTAGTTTATTATATAATTAAGCAAGGAGAGTATTTTCTGACGTCTTGAAGGCCATTAATTAAATCTGAAAATTTTTCAAAGTTAAGACTCACAAGAGCCTCTCAGCAGCCTAGAAATAAATTTTACTCATTAGTTTACTTCATTATTGTTTACCTCAAAATTTTTTTTACACACCAAAAAATCAACAAAAAATACTGACGTACTTAATATCGCGATAAAAGCACGTGGCCTTAAGCTCCCGTCGCAAATTAACGAATCAGCGATAAAATCGTTTATGGTTTCTATGTAAAGACTGGAAAGTCATATTTCATATGAAAAACATGAGTTTAACGATCGTAAAATATATTGCGTCTACATAAGAAGTTTAGGACGCGTTTTCAATGCAGTTGTATAACAAAAAATTAATGGGACAATAATAAAAAGCATAAAACGAGTCACGGTTCGATTAAATATTGAATATTTCGTAAATTCAATACAATATCGATCCAATCAATAATGATCGGCTAATAAAATTTTAATTTATTTTTTTTTTTTTAATTTATTTTCTATGTAAACTGGCATAAGTAAATCGGGTCGCTCTAGTCGTAAATTCAAAATCATAGATAAACTTTATTATTTCCGATTTGTCTCGATAAATATATATATATATATATATATATATATATATATATATATATATAACAGTTCCGGAACAAATTTCATTTTTCACACATAATTCTCCATGATTCCCAGTACCATTGTTCATTTCTATTCGAACAATTGTTTCGGCCGGTCATGACAATGGTGGTGGTTAGAAAATAAAAATATATCAAAACTTTGACGTTTTTACGTAACGCCGAAATGGCTGACGTATCGTTACGAAATTCGAACGACGTCTGACAATTACTTAATAGGGTATAATAATTACGTTGTGAAGATGATTGACCAAACGATTCTTAAGGTGCACAGGTGTTGCAGCGTTGCAACATGCAGATATAAACGTTAGAGATTCTACGAAATGCATTTCTCGGCCTTAATTCAAAAGTCTTGGACGTTAGCATAGCTTTTGCCGTATTGGCAAACCGCTAAGAATCCGACTGGACGATAATGATGCACTTTGCAATTATTTCCTGGTTGTGTTGATCGGATTAAATTTTATTAAAAAAAAAAATAAATGACTCGAAGTACGTGACTTTCCTGCCAGATGGCGAACGGTTAGATTATTTTTTTTATTCTATACGCGCTCCGCTAATGATTTCTCGCGAGTGCAATGGTTTTAATGATAATCTTGAGTAGCTTGTATATAATACCACGTGCTTACTGACAATAACAAGGAACACAGAAAGAGAGCACGTGTCGCTCAAAATCAGCTGTTGTTTACCAAGCGATACGTCAAAATTGACAGAACTGTCAGATATAAAATTTGACAGTTAATTACATACAATTTTTTGTTTCAAGTAACGAGAAGAAGATCAATCGAGATCGAACTGATGTCAGGGACAAGATGGCGAGGGATCGTTTAGGATCTGATTATTCAGAAAATCTGAGTGACGCAACGACCTGCAGCTGTATGACAAGTTCGGTAGATAAAGTAAGTGTCAAAATTGAATTTTAAGTATTGAAAATGAAATGAAAAAAAAAATAAGATAAAAAAGGACACAATGCATTGTGATACCCTTAATCTTTGCTCAGATGTATTCGAAGGATTGATAATTTTTTTTTTTTAATTAAAAAATAATCAGTGCTCCTTGAGAAGCTGCAGCATGCTACAGGAGCCGTTTTTTCTTCATCCACCCGGTAGCAGACCACGTGACGGGATTTATATAAATCCAATGAGTGCCTTTATAGGGGAATCCCAGAAGCCCAAGGACACCGAATCCTTTTATCTTCACAGTCCGCACGACTTGGTCTACACCAGGATAACTCATTTGTTCAGCGACAGCGAACAATCGCGTAATGCCGAACGCGTCGAAAGGAAAGATGAAACTTTAACCGGTAAGTGGCACGTCCCAGATATTACAAACTCCGTTAATGTTACTGACTGACTTGAGTGTCTGCTGACTCTCCGGATATACTATGGATGACCTCGATTCCATCTTTCGAAATGATTCGTTGTCGTTCTCGTTGCGATCGTCCTGACGAGAGTCTTCGACTTCCTAGTTCTAATCGTATCCGAGCCGATTAGGATTTCATACTCTGCTGATCGCGGTTCATAGTACCGGCCGTTAACTGGGCAGAACGATCGAGTTGGGGGAAAAAAAAGTATATTGGCAAAGATCAATTGGATTGGTCGAACGATTACGGTCTATATTGACGATCGGCGTAGATGTTACGATTTATTTTTTTTGTTAGTGCAGGCGTGGGAAATTTATTTTTTTTTACTCGATTTTTTTAACCGATTATTTCAACCAATCGGTCGTTCACTTCCGGTTGATATTTTTGATTTAATTTTTTTTTTATTGCAGGCGTGGGAAATTTATTTTTTTACTCGATTTTTTAAACCGATTATTTCAAGCAATCGGCCGTTCACTTCCGGTTGATATTTTTGATTTATTTAATACTCATGGAATTCGGTCGGACGATCGCTCGCGTTATGCTTGGACGCGCTCAAAGATGTTTTTTTTTTCATCGACTGTTATTGTGAGTCAGGAATAGATCGTAGATCATTGATTGCATCGTTGGATCGATTGGATGAAATTCCTTTCTCGATTTTGAGAACTGATTTTTTTTACACCATCATAAGAGCACGCAATATCGGTGCGTGAGAATGAAATATAAAAATTTTCAAAATTTATATAGTTAGATTTTATGAAATTTCATTTTTTTATTCTTGATCGATAATCGACTTTCCATCGCTATTATTGTAGAATTAGATTTTTATTGATTCGACGACATATATGTCCTAATATCAGTACCTATCATTGGATGACCCTAAACTATACTGATAAGAAGAACAAATGTGTCTCATAATATGAATCTTGATTAATTCACTATCGATACAATCGATTAGTCATTGGCTATCGATTAGGATCATTATGATGAATTGATACAATAATCATACAAATAATTTATCCAATTATTATGATTATCTTTATTCAAACGAATTCTTTTAAATCGTCGTTTTTTTTTATCCGGTCCAATAAAAATTTTAATTATCAATTAATTGATTACCCCCTAATCCTACAATCTTGATATTGCATAATTACAATAATCATCAAACAAATTGAAATGAAGCTGCGTGTATCGCGATTGACGTGCGTAAAATCGATTAGACTGCTCGCACGCGATTTTCTACGGGATCCTTAAGCCCCTGTTAGGACTTTATTAATATTTAAGTTTCTTCGAGTGTCGCACGTTTCTCATAGTTTTTAATTGTATTCGCCATTTTTTAATTATCTTTATGACTTCTTAGCTGCAGACTCCTTATACATTACCCGACCGACACCCTGTACTGTTAAGCAGTACAAGTAATACAATGTCCGTTCGCAATGAGGAAACGTGCGTAAATAAAATTGAGCAAGAATTCAAACGCACGTGTGAATCAGGCTTAAAGCGACTATCTTGAAGTTTAAATGTTTCTTCTGGTCGCCGTCCGGTCTGAATAGGGGAAATTGTAATTCCACGTAACACGTGTATAAGCAAGGTATAAAATAGACAGGTACAGTCCAGCAAAAAAAATGTTAAGCTTTGTACACACAACGTTGTATAACGTTGAAAAAAAAATATTATTTATGAACCGGACTGTACACCCCTGCAGAGGACTCAAGAAGTGAAACTCAAATAGCGCATTGCGCTAGTAGGTAATAAAATTAAGGAAGTACCTGGGCCGCGAAACGAAACGTTCTTTTAATTTGGTACTAAAATTCTAATTTCTATCTAATATTGTACGTCGGGAAGCGTTAATTAACATGGGAAAAGAAAAAAAAAATTTTTTTTTTATAAAATTGTAAAATTATACACGAGGGTTTCTCTTGGCGCTGTATAAAAATCGTAATTCCTTATCGTAATTGATATGAAAAATCAGCGGTAACAATCGGAGGATATAATGACGACGATGATTCACGAATTTTCAGGCTACTTCGCGCAATCATTTTATCCGGAATAATATTTGTTATCAGTCGATTCTTACAATTTGAGGCTCAATTGTATTCATTAATGATCTTTACAGTGTTTCGTTTACCTTTTTGTCGTTTTTCGACACACTGTATATATTAATGATTTTTACCGTGATAATTTAGCAATTACCAGTCCATGCTAAAATGCACCTGAGGGCGTTTACATAAGTACTGCCTGATTAGTCGCGAACTATGACAAAGAGCGAAAACGTAAGTCATTACGAGCGACGGTCGTTCTATGAAAAGATGACTTTTTTTTTCTATAGAAACTTTATATGTTATAATTATTTTATTTTGCGTAATCTTAATGACTTTTTTTTTTACGTGAAATTCTCAACCTATTTTGACTGTTTCAGTGAAAGTCGACGTGCATATCAACAACCGGAACTACAAGAGCATCGGAAATGGTACCGTGATAAGAACCGATCCGATCAAGGACAGCGAGCACGCATACGAACAAATTTGTTTGCATCGAGACGAAACTGATAGTGTGACGTCATCCCACAAGAATCACTCCGATAATGTTTCTGATAGCAGGTATAATCACGGTCTGAATTCTATCAGTCGATCGTTCGCGACGATCCGATTTGCCACGAAGTTGACCCACGTCGACGAACCGTCAATTCTGTGTATTCGAATCGTGTTTATCGCTGAAAGAAAATCGCGACGATGGAATCGCCGATTCCAGTAGCTTAGTTACTATTTATTTGATTTTTAAAAAAAATTTTTTTCATAACTTTCACGGCCTTAATGGAATTGTGCAAAATTACTGTGGAGATGAAAAAAAAGCTGTTTTTGATATAATTTTTTTTTGTAATTAGCAAATTTTTTTTTTTCATTGTTTTTACCGAGTTCAGATAATCACATGTGTCTTAATCTACTGTTTTGGATTACGTGTGGCAGACGACCCCGGTAAGTGTAATTGATAAGGGGAGTTTTGAAAATTCTCTTTGATGTTGATAATAGACGCGTTACACGTTACGCGTAATCAGAAGTGCAATCTGGATGCGTCGAAGTGAATCACCCTGTAGAATTTTTTTTTTTTTTTTAATTTAGGATAGAACTTTTTCCACAGCCGTCACTACCCACGATCAATAGTCCAATAAGTATTGATCGACTTGACGTAAAAAAAAAAAAAAACAATGAAAATTGCGAAATTTTTTGTTTTTGAAATTTACTCAAAATCAAATCGATACGGTATCCCGGGAAATGAGAAACTTCGCTATCGCGACTGATTAGACAACGTTGTTGGATGACCGAATTTCTATTCTATTCATTTAAATGAAATAGAGAAATTCAAATTTAATGCTAATAAAAAAATTTTGTACAGTCAACTTTTTATCAGACCCTAATTAAATTTTAAATACCGTATCGGACTGTACCCGTATCAATTCATAGAAACTCCAAAATAGCCTATAATACGTGATGGATGGTTTATGAAGGAGCGAAGGGCAGTTTTTGATCGATGCCAATTATCTCGAAGCCTTATCATGATCCAGTAAACAATCACCAATTGCGATAATACGTTCACCGTATACGCATACATCAAACAGACACATGCAGAAGTCAGATTAAAATCGGCCAATCAAATCACCTATATAATATAATTCAAAGTTTCACAGATAAGACCGCCAGATAGACTGATAAGGTGATATAAAAAAATGAGTAAATTTTTTTCGATTGATAGTACTATTTATATTGATCGTCTATTATGTTAATCGATATCGATCGTGCCTGTGACGTGATTATATTAAATAATTTGAAAAAAAAAAATTTTTAATTCCAGTAAGTCCAGCAAGTCCAGCATGACAAAATCCAGCAAGAACGATCGACGCTACAGCCGGTCCAGCAGCATCAGCGACTCTTCAAATATTCACAGTGAAATTCACGGCTACTCGTCGCCAATCTCGACGCCGTCTCTATCGCGAAATTCCAGCAACGAGCATATCAACAAAAGTCCAAAAGTACCGGAGCTGCCGATCCCCGGTAAAAAGAACGAAAGATTTTCGATTTCGATCGGACGTCCGAAACACGTGACAATTTTTTGACAGACGTCAAATCGATTGTTTACTTTAATCGTTAACGAACGGACGTACGAATAAAAATTTTTTTTATCTCACAGAGAGGAAGCAATCCAACACCTCGCAGGGAGAAAGTGAAAAGGACATTAAGATACTAGTGCACACTGGACCCAGGTAAGTAGGACAAGGCTGCTGATAAAGCGAACTAATCAACCACTAATTGCATGGCTTACCAAAGACTTAGGCTCTTATCGCGTACACGAGTACAGTAATAAATTTTCAATACTCTTTGATTTGTCGATAAATTTTTTTTTTTGAATTTCTTCATCTCAAATACCGATACCCATTAATTAGCTTGTCTGCGGGATAATAACGTTTTACAAAATTGACATACAATTTCGATTATCGATAACGGATTTCCCGCCAAAAAAAAAAATATTTAAATATCCCGATCTACTTACCGTGGGAATATATTATCGAAAGCGACGGACTTTCTTCGTAGACTCGTACGTCCGTGCTAAACGAGCTTGACATTTTTTTTTTAATTCTTTTTCAGCCTGGTGAAACCGCCGCCGCCTCCGCCTCCGCCTCCGCCAGACACCGAAGAGATAATCGTGGTAAATTCGAAGATCGTTGAAAGTAATAATAACAACAGCAATGATAATAATAATATGCGAGATGACAAAAAGGACTCTTACGAAGGATCCGCCGATACCAAGAGCGAGTCCGGCAGCGTCTCGTCGGGTAAGTCGGATTACGTAACTCGTGTAAAATTATTTTTGCCGACTCCCTGACATTCAGAGTGAAAGCACAAAAATCATATCTCAAATGTTAATTGCCGGTTGTCTAAAGAATTTCAAATTCATAAGAGCCCCCGATTGTCCATAAATCGTATAATCTTGCGCAATTCTTCCAGCCATCGTCGTACATCGCCACGTGGTCCCAAAAAGCGCCCTAGGTAATTTCCAAAAATCCCCCAAAAAAATTACAACCCAACAGGCCCATAATGAAATTCAGCAAATATCATCGACACTGCAGAACGAAATACGTGTAATTAAAAATTGGCCAAAAAAATCAGAAAAAAATCTTTTTTCGTTTATCCACCCAACGGAACAGAATCTTCGCGAAGGAACAACGAAAATAGTAAGAATGACGTTAATAAGAGCGAAACCCGTGTACTCTATACGCATTCTTATATATATATATATATATAGCTATATGTATAGTGGGTGCTCCAGTGGTCATTACAGTAGAGATCCAGTCGCGGGGGGGGGGGGGGGGGGGGGGGGGGGGGGGGGGGGGGGGGGGGGGGGGGGGGGGGGGGGGGGGGGG
>JASANN010000126.1:0-41457 GCA_031762395.1 Calameuta pygmaea | reverse complement strand
ATCCTTACGTTACAATTGATTAGATAATCGGCAGTAAATTATCTCGAAAGTCACAATTGGCTGCATCAATCGAAGCAATGATAATTGCGAATAGAATTTATTCAAGGACTCAGATTTTTCTACGTCGGTTTTATTACCCCACTACATACCTATATAGTGTAGATGAATATTGTACATTGATAAGCCTGATACCAATTGACTAAAAAAAAAATAATTGACACTATATTTGCAAAATATTTTTGCATAGTGACGAAACCGAAAATTGACATTTTTTTTTTCAGATCGACTATCCTGTCGCCAAGTACTCAACATCATGGTTATTCTGGGTTTCATGTTGAATTACATGCTTCGTGTAAATCTAACAATAGCCATAGTTGCCATGGTGATTCCCAGCAACCATAGTTCACATTCCAATGAGACTGTTGATAACAGCGAATGCGTCAGCACCAAACTCTCGTCGTCCATCATACCAATTGACAGGAACAGCACGACAGCAGCAAATATTAAGGTAAAAAAAAAATTTTCAAAATTTTTCAAAAATATTTCGACAGGGTCAGTTTTTGAAAAAAAAAATTTTACTATACGTCATGGTGACGTTTAATTTTTTTTTTTTTTGAATCTGTCACTTAGGACGAATCTGTGGAACAGACCAGGTACCCGTGGAACGAGTATGAGGTCAACCTGATTTTGGGTAGCTTCTTCTGGGGCTACATCTGTACTGAATTGCCTGGCGGACGACTTGCTGAGGTCGTAGGAGCAAAAAGAGTCTTTGGCTACAGCATGCTGGTCTCTAGTGCCATTACTCTTCTGACTCCCTTGTCTAGTACCTTCGGATACATGGTCGTGGCTGCTCTAAGGGTAGTTTTGGGATTTATGTTGGTGAGCTGTTGATTTATGTATCTTAACACATAAGGATTTTTTTTTTTTTTAGGAAATAAGTAAAACGATTTTTCAACTTGGTTCGATCAAACTTGAGGAATTTTTAGGGTGTCACATGGCCTGCGATTCAACCGATGACTGCACGCTGGATCCCACCGATGGAGCGAAGTAAATTCGTATCAAATATGATGGGTGAGAAATAAAAATTAATTTTTTTTTTTTGACAAATTACCAACCACGTGTCCAATACGATTACACGTGCAATTGTACGGACTGTACAAAAAATGCTTAGCTAATCGAGGCAAGCTGGAGTCTTTTATTTTGCCAAAAAAAAAAAAAACGTAAAGACAAAAAATTATTTTTCTTGATCATAATATTTTAGAACTCGACTTTCTTAGTTTATTCTTTTATTAGCATCTTCTCTTGGAGCTGCCATCACAATGCCCATTTGCGGCTATCTCATTGCCTCTCTTGGATGGGAATCTGTATTTTATGTAACCGGCGGAATCGGTTTCATATGGAGTATCGGATGGTTTTGGTTCGTTTATGATTCACCGGCTCAGCATCCAAGGATATCGGACGAGGAGCGTCGCTTCATTGAAAACTCGATCGGTAACACGTCGACAAATAAGGTATGTATTTGAAAACTAAAAAATGCAAAATATTTTTTAAACATTTTTTTTACACAGCATCTACCGGTACCATGGAAATCAATTTTGACTTCTGTACCAGTATGGGCAATCATCGTGACGCACGGCTGTAGCGTGTTCGGTTATTTCACAGTGGTCAACCAGTTACCAACTTACATGAAATACATACTGAATTTCAATATCAAAGAAGTAAGTAGAAAAAAGAAAAATTTCAAAATCGTCCAATAAAATTCAAAAAAATTTTTTTTTTTTTCAGAACGGACTTCTCTCTTCTTTACCATACCTAGGTAAATATATTTTCGCAATAGCAACCTCAAGCCTAGCAGATTATTTGCGTCGCAGTGAAAAACTTTCGGTGACGGCTATTCGAAAAATTTTTACGATTTTTGGTAAGTCAAAATATTTTTTGGATTTAATATTTTTTTTTCAACTACGTTTTTTTTCGAAAAAAAAATTTTTTATAGTAACATTAACACACGGTACTTTCCATACCATATCCAATCCGCATTAACGCCACTGACAAATACTAATTTACCAGTATGAAGAAACGGCAATAGGGACAAACCTAACGCGCGTCTAATCCGTCATAAGAAACGGCCTGTTCTTAATTGAGCCCAACGTAAAAATAAAGTAGTCCAATCCGTCCAGTAATTTCGATGGTCAGTACGCAGTCCGTCGTATTCTGGACATATTGATTTCTTTGATTATACCGGGTGACGCAACGATCCTCTCTCCTCCCTAGATCCTCTTCTACATCTTTTAACTATTTCCATTTGACTGCCTTCCTCTTCGCCTGTCCCCCCCCTCGTCGCTGTTAGGCTGTACGATAACAGACGGGAGTAATTAATCAAAAGCGTAACGAGGCAAATCAACGGTTACGAGGATACTAATGATTTCAGCCGTGATGAGTCCAGGACTGCTGATGATCATCCAAGCCTATCTTGGCTGCGACCGGGTCACCTCAGTCGTCATCTTCACCACCGCTCTGACAATCAACGGTGGCGTCACTGCCGGTTATCTTGGCAATGGTCTCGACATAGCACCCAATTTCTCGGGTACCATCTTTGGCATGGCTAATACCCTGAGCTCTCTGGGCGGTTATCTCAGTAGCTTTATGGTCGGTACATTAACTTATAAAAATCAGACTTACAGTCAGTGGAAAATTATATTTTGGATTTTGGCCATCACCTACTGCGGCGGTGCTATTGTTTTTGGAATTTTTGGTAGCGGCGAGCTGCAATCTTGGAATAATCCGAATGCCGGTACCAAGAGGCGGGTCGGTAATGTAGAGAACGGTGACGGTGCTCAGGAGGCACTGCCACTCAAGGAAAAAAAGATAACCCGATAAGGAAATTTTTTTGATATTGTATCTTTTTTTATTTAATGTCTTTTTTTTGACTAGAACTATCCTGCGATTTGATGCGTTTTTCAAGGCAAGTAAGTGGATATGTTCGCGTTTTATTTTGAATGGATCTGTATACTTTTTTTTTTTTGAAATTTATTCAACAGATCCACTTTGCATTTCGTATGCGACCGGATTATGTAAATAAATTATACTATTTTTTAAGTCTTGTATATTTATTTATAGTAACAATTAAGTCACATTCTTTTGTAAAGTAAGACGATTAAAAATTAGAGCGTATATAGAAATTACAATAATTTTTATTTAAGTAAAAAAAAATGCTTTGGACAAAAGACGTGTTAAAAAAATATCAAATTTTCAGCACAAGTATACTATCGGTATGTTATCGACAGTTACCTACAGTCGGTAACAAAACTTCCTTTTTTTAAAACCTACAGAAAACTTTTTAATCGAAATGTATTCATGAGCAAAATGGCGTCAGATTAAAAAATACAATTTTCAAAATTAAAATCAAAACTGATAAAGCTACCGGTGATAATCAAAATCACTATCGATGCACAACGTGCATAAAGACTTCCAGCTATGATCACGAGATGGCAACACCAGACGCAACTCAAGCCCCACTTCGAATTGCCGGCGTCGCGGCGCCAAGACCGAAGCGTTCGACCAACGCCTAGCGTCGCAGCGCCACTCGATTTACGTAATCGCCAGGATCAGCGGTGGGGTACGGAAAACCGCGAATTTCTCCAGGCGTCTCTTCCTCTTCCTCACGAGAGCGCGGACGCGGCGCAGCTGCGTCGCGGTGGCCGGCGTAAAGGCGCCGCGCGTTGCGGTGGTGCTCGCCGTGACGCGTGGCGCTGCGGCGCTCCACCGTTGTACCAGGAGAACAGAGAGGCGAAGAAGTGGCATCCAAACTACGACGCTCTACGCTACACGCAAATTCAATTATCCTACATATGTAGTTTGACTTTACATACAATATATATATATATATATATATATATATATATATATATATATACTTTGTAACATGCATGATTGAATTTTTGACATATGCATGACCTAACGTCATACAAACCATATACGTCATTTCAAAGCTATATATATATAAACACATGTTATCAAAAATATTGATATACAATCATATAGGTATATAACGAAGCAACCCGAGTGTTATAGAAGATTAGGATAGGATTCATGGTAAATTATGGAAACACGTATGCATAGATAGATAGAAAATTGAACATGGTGGATTACGTAATTTCGTAAATTGACATGATTTAACCAGATAGCACGTGAAATTCGAAATTCATCATCCTTCGGTATCCATTGTTTATCTGATATTGGATTGACTTAATTGGCTACTATAGTGGTAAAAATATTGGATACGAACGTTATAGAAAATAATTGATAAGAGATCTATTGGGATTATCGTATACGTAGGTATGTGGTACAATAATGGATTGACATATGCGAACATCATTTAACGATTGAGATTAAATTGAATTATATTAATGTATCGATAGCGGAATGCTATTATCAGATAAGAGCGTATAATTGTATATAATAATAATAATAATTCTTCGATATAAAAACTTGCATCTTTATTCGTTAAATTTAATAGAACGTGGGATATAAAAATTTAAGCTATATCGGGTGGTCGATTATTCAACGTAAATGACCTCAATTACAGGATCTGATAAGATCGCTCGGCCTCTTCCATTTGGCTGACTGTTAATAAATACCCTCTTAAAAAACGGACTCCCTGTATAAGCTTGACTCGTTACGGCCTCGTTTTACGATCAAAAGTCTTTTCGTAAATTTTCATGATTTACAGCATCTTAATCGCAAATTCCATAATACGAAGAATAAGGGAATTTAAGGTAAGGTAAAAAAAAAATTTTTCCATGAAATTTTTTTATCCCCCCCACCTTTTTATCGTGCGACCAACCAATCTCTATTTAAGTTACATACAGATAAGTAGGTGATCCAAGCGTCGGGACGCTGGGCGTCTCAGACTCGAACCTCACCCACCTAGTACCTGCAGACAAGAAAATCCCACCTGGATGACCTTTGGTGAACTTTCAAAATTCCGTCACGATTTCATAATGCGGAACGAAAAAAAAAAAAAAGTTGAACTGGTTCCACTTGATTCTGACTTCGTACCAAAAAACTGCTAAAGAAGTTTTTTTTTTATTTCCCCTTCGTTTACCTCAGTCGCGTAATACCTTTGGATTTGGTTCAATCCGTACCGTGTATACGTATACGCGATATAGAGCGGCGGGAAATTTAAATATGAGAAAAAAAAAAGTTGAAATTCTAGCAACAGCCCATCCGTTAAGAAAGTTAGACGACGGGAGCCAAGGTGTTACCTGCCGTTAGGTATACCCGTAGAATCTTAGGAATTCATGGACTGCAGCACTGAATTCAGTTGCTATGTCGAGATCATCAGGAGAACAGAACAAGCGAAGAGGTCGCGCCTGAAATATTTGCCGCGCGGGACCGCCCGCTACGGCAGCAATGTATCAGGAGTCTATACGAGCGAGCAGTCGAGCGCCGATAACGCACGACCTACTGCGCCTTTATACGTTCCTGATCAGTTGTGATTAACTAAGGTTTAATCAGCTTTACAAGCTAAACTTCTTTTGTCAACATGCACGTGCATGATAATCCGGGTCTATCTTACCCGGGTCCAATCGCCCCTCGTATGGATTCCGAGATACTCCCAACTGTATTCATCTTTCGTCCCGTATATACATATAAGTCTGGAGCAAAATCGTCTTCGCCGTGTCAATACCAAAGCCACGAACACGACATCCTGATTTCCTACTGTCCAGGAACCAGGAGAGACGTCGGCGTCCTCTGTCTCTTCTTGGCGTCGTCCGGAGTAGGTACCACCGCATATAGACCGAGGCGCAGGCTCCTCTCTCCCTATGAATCTTGGTCCTTTCTTCTTATGCTTTCCTGATACCAAAATTCACAGGATGTTAGACGCAGAGTTCCATCGACGAGACGTTGTCGTGCGTCGTCCAATTTACATACCAGAGTCCATTTCTGCCGGCATGAACGATAACAAAATGGACTATACGTGTTGACGTCTTGTTTCCACTTTTCGTATTTGGATATCGACAAGCTAATTAGTCATTAGTGTCAGGTACTGTAGGTGCAGTTGGCACACTCGTTACAGATAAGGATTTACCATTGACGAGAGTTCGATTAAAGCAGATGTCACTTCTGGTTCTCAATCTTAATCGGAAATATCGTGCTCGCTAGTTGATTTAATTAATAAAAAAAATTTTATCAAAAATCCTCCCCCCCCCCCCAAATCTTCGATATTGAAAATAAAAATTTTGCATATACATACTGTATATGTATATTCGTTTTTTTTTTTTGGTACACCTCTGCGCTGGTTGTACAACACCAGGACGGTACCGTAATGGCGTATCCTCCTATCCCTCATTGTAGCCTGATTCACGCGTTCGTAAGTTCTTCGCGCAATATTCGTAAAAGCATACGAAAACGTGATGGGTGAAGGATCCGATGGATTAACAAAGAAAGGAACAGGCGCAACGTATATGGTGACGACTCCTGGTGTATTTCTCATTGCGTGACGTCAGTGTGGATCAAAGTCAGAGAAGATAGGAAATATGGGTTTAAAAAAGTATAGCAGTCGGTCTCGATGATAATTGGTAAAATTTTATATTACGGTACGAAAATAAGAAAGATGGCGGATCTGGACAAAACGCGCTTAATCGAATGGCCTCTTCTACGTTCTGGCCTGATGGTTATTAAGGGTTCTTCATATAATAACGCGTCTGTAGTTTCAGAACCCACGCGGTTGCACGCATCGTTCCTGAACGCCGTGTTGCTCCAGGGCATCAGGAATACCTTCGACCCTACCAAACCACTGGTGGCCGCCCCCGACTCATGGGAACATCCTCAGGGCTACTACGAGGAACTTCGCGGGCCCCATAGTCTCGATTTCGAGACACGACCACGAAGCCACCACGATGTTTCTTGAATAGGCGGTAATTTGACAGGAATGTGCCTCCACGAGCGTGGATTCTAGTTCTTTTTGAAAAAAAAAAAAAATACAAAATACCTCAAACATACGCACCGATACAAATACAATTTTCCAGTTGCATTTTTTGAAAACTACCTTTGACGCGTGAAAATTTTTTTTACTCCACAAATTTTTGCTCACCTAGTATATACACTTGGTACAGCTAAAAAGTATCAGGATCACTGACACTACTTGCAAGCAGGTGATCGTATAAATTGTACAGAGTCGAGTATAACGGATGACGGAAAAGTCAGATGATTTTTTCTCCGTGGATCTTCAAAAAAAAAAAATTGAATCACCTGTAAATTCGTACGACCAATGTTCTATGTTCATTGTATAAATAATTAATAATGTATTGATTATGTAATTAAAAAAAATATTTTGTACATCTAAAATAACTGTGATTTGTCTCCTGAAGGCATATACAGACTTCTCCCTTTTTCGAAAACGAATGGTGCATTGCCTCCTGGTGAAAAGGAAAGAGTGGCACGTATGCCAGGTATGCGGGTGAGAATCACCCGCGGGCGCCTCCTGATCCGCCCACGTTTAAGGTGCGCACTGTGCAACCTACCACTTCTACCATGAGTAACCCCCATAGGCTATATACAAAAAGTCCAGGCTGATCCTCGATTTCGCTCCACCTGCAAGCTCGTACACACGCGATCCTCTTCTCCTCGAATTGACCGCCCCCGCGGGCACACGCCACGATCACGCAATCCTCTGGGATCTCCTGGTACAAAGATACAGTCAGGTAAAAGAATAAGATTTTTAATGAACATGAAATATTTTCAAAAAAAAAAAAAATTTTGATTTCGAAAAAAAAAATCAGAATCAAAATTTTCATCCCCTGATATCAACGCGCAATCTACATTTCAAGTGCTTTACCATCGTCGAATACAATATGATCTGGTATTAGATTATTGAGCTTGTTGAGTTGTCCTATTTCAATGTCCCCTGCCGAGCCGCAACCCGTCATACACTGCTGTAGCTCGCGCAGTGCTTCGCACGGAACTTTAAATAGGTTTCCCCAGCTTTCACGACGTCCAAACCAGACTCACGGTCGTTCGCAGCTGTCGCTATGCTACTGGCTTTTGGCCCGTTGCACGTGCATTCGAAAGTTTTGCGAAGTTGATCTTAGTGCACGTGCACCGGAATTTGTAAAGCTGAGATATAAGAGATGTCTGTGGTAGACGGAAGATGATCTCTCTCTCTCTCTCTCACTCTCATACGATCCCACGCTCCGAGAACATTAGAGGTTCGTCCCCGCCCTAGGACCAAATGCTCCCGGATAGCATTTTCCCCACAGCTGACGACCAAATCGAATTAAGCGTAACTGCCAGTCGCCGAAAGCTCTTCTGATGGAAACTTGACTTAAGGGCGAAAGAGATAACACAACAGACAAAGACAGAGACAGTGGACTATATAAAATTATATGAGCGAATAAAAAAGAAAATTGAACTAGAACAAGATAAAATTTTTTTTGTTCATTATAGCCATGACGACATACAATCCACGTCATAGCGTAAAGTTACTAGGGTCCAGAATTAATGTAGATTTCTATTACCTTTTATGCAAGTGCCTCTAGGGGATTTTTTTTCTTCGGAGCAGTCTTGTCGGCAGGCTTGCCAATGAATAAAATGATTTATTCCTTGGGATTATACTGACGACCAGTTAGGGTTAGGCTTGGTTAAGCTTGCTATACGATTGTTATTAATTAGGCAGTTGGCTGTGGCGTATGGGCCAGGTGGTGGGGTTCACCTGCAGCCCACACACCGACAGTTCAACCTGCGTGCGCTGTTGCTCCATGCCGTTTCGTACTGATCCTGGTGTGTTATAGGGGTCGCCCACATGACATCTGACCCACATCCGGTCGATGTTTACGAACCAATATCATTCGACTATTAAAACGAGAGTCCAGGTCGCGGTTGCTGCGATAGTCGCGACCCAGGATTTATGGTTAGATCGGACAGTTCAGATAGGGAGGCATTTATTTATCTATAACATTCGATCTCGTTGTAGCGTGGATTGTAGATCATGCCACACAACCCTTCCGGGCTAATGTGTCTTCCTTTTGATCTTTATCGTGTCAGAATCTGGCTACCGCGCTGACGAGAAATGACGTGTTAATAGTGCCACTTAGGTATGTCTTGTTTCAAACTTGCCACCCCGTGATTGGGTCGTCAGTCATATTTTTCTCCTTTTGGCCAGTCAGCTTTTTTCTTCTTGAATTACTTCCACGGGCAAGACCTGAGGGGAAAAATCAAAATATATGTATTACATTATTACCAAATTTTTCTTTTTTCCAAATTTTTTTCTTCAAATTTCCACATACGATATTTGAGCGGTTATAGTTTTTTTTTGTCGACCAGTTTTTGAATTTTGCAAAAAAAAAGTTGATCCCAAAAACTTTTTCGATTTCACCCGAGTATTTATTGCAGGAAGTTGGAAAGTGTCAGAGTGAGAAACGAGATATCGATCTTTCGCGAAACTCCCGTATGAAGTTGGCAACGTTGGGTAACGTTATCATTAAATGAAAATTACAAGTCCCCGATAATGACCTGTTTGTATCGATCTGAGATGTAAAGAGCCGTAGGTACGCGGCCGTTAAAATAAGTGCAACCGATCGGATCACCCTGCACTTTGCAGTCCAGCGAGGCACCTTGTAACGTTGAAGGCTCGGAAGGATATATAGCTACCTCGAAGAAATTAAAGATAACACCTGTAGGCTCCTGTTGAATCCACCGTCGCGGTGTAATATAACGTAATGAGACGGACGTCCAAGTCATCAAAGGCCGACACCTTAATAATAAGCAGAACCTACCTTTTATTAGGCTTACAGGTGTTTCCATAGGCTTCTGGTATGCTCGATGAGTTCGAACAATATCACGGGGGAGGCCTGAGCTAACGTAGTAGAAAAAAAAAGTATTTTTCAAAATTTGTACTTTCCTATACCTCTAACGTTTTTTCGAAAAAAAAATAGGTAAAATATAAAAATTATCTTTTACCGATAATTTGTAATATACCCATAGTAATTTTAACTGTCGCCGCCACCATAGAAATTGTCAATTACCAGTACAGGACATAAACCATAAGCGTGCTGACTTCGCCTCATGGCATAAAGTGTTCCCCCCTAATTTCCTGTGCAGCGGCATCCAACACAAGGGGTTACGATGTGCGCGCGCAGCTCGCGTGCTCACCCAGCTTCCGGTTCCGGCGCGTGCTGCGTACGCACACAAGCGCCCAGGGCTGTGCACATAAAAGGAATGAGCCCGTATTTTCCCCCAGGTATAAAATACATCCCAAGCGGCGTACTATCGGCCCTGCACTTGCACCTGACGTGTTGGGGGCTGGCGCGAGCCGCCCCTTTAGCGTAGATCATCAGATAAAGATGTTAATGATCGCGAATTGAGACGAGGCCCTGAGGATAAATCGACAAATGGCTGCCGAAAAAAATAATTACTCGCGCCTGCCTACTTATACTCCTTCCCGATGTTTGTATACCTATAGGCTACAAACGTATAGTCAGATAGCGCGCGGTAGTTATAAACGCACAGGATGCACTTTGTAAATTCACTTCTTAGCATAAAATATACGGCCCTGGCTGTGTGCAATATTAAATTAGGTCGGCTTTCGGTCAGGGCATAAATTGCAGGCTTCATCGCATATGGGACACCATAAGAGCATATGTATACGTAACCTGAGGCCTTATGCTCCTTTCAACTCTTTCTGTATTCATGGAATTACTTATGACACTTTTATTATCCCCACTGGCACCTACGTACTCGAGCACAATAATAACACAGTACCTTGACTCGCGGAGGCTGCACAAGGGCCCTGTCACCATCGACAAAATTACAGACACGAGAAAGAAATCCCTGGTGTCCTTTGGGATTATTTTCTGTACGGGGTCCTGTGCACTGTCACTGTCCACAAAGACAAAAATTCCGTAGGGTCTTGTTGTACGGCCGTATACAATTTGACGTAATGGCGAAATTACGTGCTGTTGTCCCTAGGGACTTTTGTGGCTGGCAGCCATGGGCGCCGCGCATGCGCACCGAGCGACGCTAAGCGGCGCGTAATAACATAACATAACCGCATGGCTACCTTATGGACATCGAAAACTACGTTTGTAATTCGATAACTGTCAACCTCCTTGAATTTCCACGTCAAATGCAAAACTGCCGATGAGAATTCTTTGGTATAACCGAGTCTGCTATTCTGAGTAAGTTAAAAATAAACGCTTCTAACCTACAACTGTCATAGCGAAAACTCACGTTATTTATTCCATACAGGTGGCCAGTGGATGCGTTCACAACACTGTTATGGCTTCGATAATCAAACTAGTCACTGTCCCGTCTACGTTGCTACGCAATTTCTTGCCTTACTTTCATGGCTATTGCAGCAACACACCTGACCCTCATCCACGAGTAGCCTCGGTTCCTCGATAGGTCGACTAAGTCAAACAGCTCGCGGAAATCACCTGCCTCTTGCACAATTTCAAAGCCAGCAAGATGCAAGCTTAAGGTAACTATCACACCGGCATTGCCAATGGAAAATACCATGTCACGTGAATTCTACGTGCCAATACGATGACTGACAGATGATAATAATTGCATAGGTGTTCCTTCACTTCCATGACCAACCGTCTTAGGAGCTTCCTCGTGTCTCTCTATATACACACATATATATATATATATATATATATATATATATATATATATATATATATAAATACACAATATAAACTGTTACATTAAAAAAAGCTGTATCCAATCGTTCAGGCAAATATTGACAAAATTAAAAAGAAAAATGACATAACCCACGACTCTAAATTGACATCATTCAATGGACAAAAATTAACACGTCCTTACTCGAAATTCTAAGGACGACCAGTATTATTGTAAATCGATCGTGCACGCTGTGAATTGATAAAATTAAATAATCAGTAAGATCGCCAGACTTGATTTTCATGTGTAGTAAATGCAGGTACTATATACATACATAACCGGGCACCTTTTGTATACCTAGACTACGTGACTGAATTGCATTAACCACATTGGTCTGTTACGGCCGTACAACCCACTACGTACTACCAGGCACCACATTAAACTTTAATATAATGAATCGTGTGTTTTCTACCTTCTGTGTATGTGCTACCTACTCAGTTACATATGTATTCTAGTAATCCATACGTATAATAGACATGGAATATGTGAGTTGGCATAAGGCTCCAGTATGCAGCATATATGAATCACGACATATGTAGTTTCACTGGCGCCAGCGGTAGCGTCGAACCATATACGTAGGCGCATCGTTACTTTACAGATAAGGTTAGTATTTTTAGCATACTAAGATACTATTCAATATTACATATCAACATATGCTACATTATCTAAAGCATACAAAAATTTATTGGCAATAGTTTTCTGCGGTTTCCGACAAATCAAATTCATGCCGTTTCTATGTATATTTTTTTAAATGGACATTTAAAAACAAATTCAATACTGAATATCAATAATATAAATGTTACAGTTATTAATTTTGATCATCTGATCTTAGCGCATACCTTTGGATCTTCCCGGACCAGGCCCGACCTCCTCCTGCTCCACCCTCGTGAAGTATTGTCAGACGATTAAACCGACTGCTAATAATACTTACGGAAATGCTCAAAATAAATTGTTTCACGGAGCGTTGACCTCGATGACTTCGCGCGAGGTCAGCCTCTGCTTTCGGTCTGAGCTAGCAGTGAGGCCAGCAAGTAAGACCGTTCTGAGACTTGTATTGTCAGATAGGTATGTATATAGAGGAATTACAGTAGGACTTGTATGGTTATGTTGCATTATGGGAATTTATGTAAATATAATGATATACATTGCAGCTGAAGATTGTGGACGGATTGGATATATATATATATATTGTTGGAGCAAAACTTATGTCTGATTGGATTGTACACCAGGTATATATTCTTATACGATCATTGACTGGTAAAGTTTTTTTTAAGTAAGGTAAAAATTTCTTTTGCTCCGCTTTAAAAAAAAAATAACCAATACTGATATAAGTATTACCCTTGTACTAGTAGACAAGTATATTCGCGGATAGCCTTGTACATAATAGCTTTACAATGCTGTCCGAATGAGAAAGGACAGGTTTAACGCAAATTCAACTTTTTTTTTTAACTTGACCTTGTTACTGATTCTTGTCAAATTTTTTTAAGGACTATCGGTGACATATTGTCGATAAGATTTTCACGTTGATTCTCCAGGAGTTGCATGTGAAATTATTATTGCTGGTTTTTTTTTTTAAAGCTCTTATTTACGATGCACTGTAGCTTCTTTTATTTTCATAGTTTTTGGCTGAGCGCTGCATTCCGCATTGTACTGCTGACTTGTGTACTGCACTGGCGCCACGTGCATTGCTGTCACGTGGTTTGCACTTGCACACAGGAGGAATTGCATATTACGGGAGGCAGATGGAGAACAGGACAAATCGTATTGCAATGTAACCAGGTCGTTTCACTTGGCTTTGAATACATCAACATTCCTGGACGGGATAAGATACGTTGCTAGATTTCATTTTTAGGCAAAAAAATTTATGGGACTTGGATTTAGCGTTGGTATTGAAATACTAGAAATTTTTATTCCATTTTCAAAATACATCAGTACCAGTATACATTGCACATAAGAATTACATTGCAATACGTATCACGCTCGCCGTTCGCCAAAGGTATTATCATACGCAAGATTGTCAGTGGTTCGATTCGCTTCGATTAATTCAGAAAATATTCCATGGGTTCAACGTCTTAGCTTGACCCTTGACCTTACCACCCCCATTACCTGTACATACAATACGCTATAACCACCTTGTTCGCATTTCCATGGCAACCCACGGACAATTTCAATATCCACGCAGCATCCTTGTGAATGTAAAAAAATTTTTTTTATTTTGATCGACAGCGGAGAAAATTGAAACGATAATCGACCTTGGCCCCTATCAGCTGGATGAATCCAAGGATAAAATTAAAGTAAAAAAAGTTCCTAGGACCACGTGGGACATTTGGGAAAATGGAATTTTGAAAAAAAAAATCAAACTCTAATAAGACAATCTGGTCCACGCTGTTGTGCACGTAGGAATTTGAATTTCTCACGAGTGCACCGCGCTACCAACTAAGTGCTTATGTTGGTACCCGTGCCGTCATGTTTTACGCGTTGCTACAGTTCATGAATAAAGTCACGAGTCACGTTACATATGGCACGCATGAAATCTCGACGAGCTGACTCACCAACCGAAACGTATCCCGGCCTGCCGTTCCATTCGTCTTAACATACGTTAATGTTGTTCGAGATTTGACCGATTTTTGAAAAAAATTGTCTATGTCAATTTTTTATTTGCCATTCATAACCAATTTCTTTGAACAAATGCAAACCAAGTACAGTTCGACAGGAAATTATTAAAATAGATAAAAAAAAATAAATTGTCCAATATTAATAACAGACATCAGCAGCCGATTAGATTCAAAAGATCAATAAGATACCACCTTTCAAAAAAAAAAAACAAAAAACCTTCACGGATGCTGGCTCGTCCGTACGACAGAGTCGTGACGCTAAATCGAGCATAGAAACGTATGTTAATATCGTGGCAGGCGCGACCGGAAGTAAGCAGGCAGACGTAATGAATGACTAATCAGGAAGTTTTGGGCCCAAATAAACATCCTCCACGCCCAAGCGATGCACTGCTCAATAGCGACGTTGTATAGTAAAAAAAAATTTTTTTTTTTGAAAAATTATTACCCCAATACATTAATCAATCTTTGTATTGCGATTTTACGTAAGATATTTTTTTAAAAGTATTTTATTTAAAAAAATTTGAAATTACCTTTTCACATATCACATACGTGTCTTCGCATTCTTGGAGATCGAGAATACGTGTATGCTCGCATGACGATCCAAATAGCTAAAATGTCCGGGCAGCCAGGCGCCGCGACGCTGGTAACTTTATATATCGCGGGGCCAAGGCAGAAGCAGCATCGCAAGGCAGAACGAAGCAACACATCGAAGGAGACAGGACCGTTACGAAGTTAACGAGTAGTCACGATATATTTATACGTAGCGGGTAGCGCATCTGTTTCCCCGGCCACGTGTCTACGGAATTAGAACGTTTCACAAAAATACATGAGCGCCCAACGAAAATATCCGGATTCTCCGATATCTTCCTATATAACCAACACGTCAATGAACCAGCGCCGGGTATACAGATCATAAACAGACGGACGGACAATGAAAAGACTTACGGATGAGCCAGCTGTGCGCATTCGCCAAGGCATTTCGAACTTTAAAAAGAATCTCAATCCGATAAGAATCGGCAGTGCCTTTGAGATACGTCAGTTAGTGACACGAATTGAAGCAGGTTATGTACGATTTTATAAAATGAACACAAAAATATCTATCTGGTTATTTATTGCCGTGCAGTTGGTACTCCCGTAAGAGGTTATGTTCCTAGCTACGAATGCTGGAAATTGTAACCGTCCAGGGATATAAATTTAATAAAAATTAAAAAAAAAAATTTTTTTGACAATGGTACGTGATTTGGGGAATTTTCAAAATTAAAATTTTTTTTTGATATTGACTGCACTCAGCGTGTAATTTCAAGGCCCAATCTTTTTTTTGGGTCCTATTCTGACCGACATGATTCCTCAGTGTATCGCGGTAGCGGTTAGTTAGTCTATTAGAGTGGCTACTTGGATTTCAGTAATCGCGGCTATTTCGAACGCATTAATTTAAGGCGCCTCAGGGCCGAGACAGGCTGCAGGCACGAGCGGTATGTTGCACGATGCACGAAAGTCGCAACTAGACGGCGTGACGTGCGTGGTGGGAATAACTTTTTTTTTTGGTCGTATGCGTGTTTATGAGATACAAAATTGTAGTGTGATTACGAATTGTAGCGTGATAGGAAATTGGGATTAATTAGAAAGTAGATTGGAATCCGTGGAATTTTTGGTATACATATAGGGGGTGAGAGGGAACAAGTTTCCAGCCCCCCTGAGCCCTGTCTCTGAGGCCGTTTCGAGGTGACGGGGATGCCAGCTGGACGTCGGCGCCGCGGCGTCGTGCGATGCGTCCTTGTTTTGTTGAGACGCATCACGACGTCGGCGTCCCGACGTTCCTAAGACCCAGGCATCCCCGCGCCTCCTGTACAGACAAATACGTGCAGGTGTTCCGCGGGTGGAATGGAAATGGACCGAGTTTCATTATATATAGCTGAACGAAGGTAGCGAGTGGCGTCGCGACGGCTTTGAGTATCCGACGAGACTAAGCAAACGATGTGCTGAATACTTATTACATTTTTTTTTTTTTTTTTTACTAATTCACTGCACGGAATGTCTCTTGGTATACTATTTTGCTTTTGTATTTTACAGAAATTTGGTAATTTTTTTTTTCCGAGTACGATATAAAAATAAAATTTTTTTTTTACAACTTACTCGTGAGCGTCGCGTCGCCAAGCTGATACTCGGCAAGTTGGCTGTGTCGCCAAGGCGAGGCGAAACAACGCTTGAAAGAACGTTTAAGCCTGCGATACGACTCCGTCGCGACGCTCAGCTTCCACAAAAATTCATCCGTCTCGAAACTTAAATAGAATCGAGTCCCCGATTTGATTCTTTCAGGACAAGGTGGCTTCCCAATTTGAAATTCGCATATATATATATATATATATATATATACACACACACAGTATACAGTACAGCATTTAATCTCGTGGAATTACCCGGGCTGGTATGTACCTAAGGTATTCGCATTGTGAATGCGCCTTTACGAATTACATGGATAAGCAATGACGACTTTGCTTCAGAGTTGTACGTACTAAGCACGCGTGTCTTATTGGCCGCCTCGTAACAGAATCACGTACCACGTGGCGAATTAGCAAATTCATCGAAACTCATTAAAGACTGAGTTGCGTATGAAAAATGGCGTCGTAATTGATAACAACAAAGAATCATGAATTCGATAGAAAATATCGTCGCGGACACCAAAAAAAAAAAAAAAAAAAATTCACATCCGAAAGAGGAGGTGAAAGTCATACCGTGGTACAGGACCAATCGAAAGTCAGATAATCTCTGTTAGAATTTATTTAATTTTCGAAACGTTTTACCCAGTGACGTCAACGGGAGAACAGCTGCTGCCACAGACCAAGTCCATGTACGTGGGAGATGTAAAACGATGCCGGATTTCGTGATTAAAGTAAACCGGAAGCCACGGAGATTTTACCTTGAAGACTCGAGACTCTGCGGAATCGCAACGACGCCTGATTTTGGACGTCTGCCATATGCGACGCCCATAATTATACCAGGGTATCCCATCTCCATGCGTCCAGATGGACCAACTAACGTTAACATCCAAAAAACGTGACAAGACCGTAAGAAACGTATATATATATATATATATTCAACGAGGTCGTTAAGAATAAAAATAATAATAATAATCGCGAAAAAATTTTTGCAAAATCGCAAACATTTTTTATCCCAGGTCAACCAGCGTCTCGCAAGGCTCAAGTACTGTGTTCTTGTAAACGATTAAAAGTGCACAGTGCTCTTCTTCACATATTGACCTAAACTAATATCCATATATATATATATATATATATATATATATGATCATTAAAATGGTATATAATTGAATTTCAATATTTTCCCACGTAAAATTTAATGAAATTTTTTGAACGTCCAATAGATTATGCAAATTGACTAATCTCATCAGGTTGATTGGCGTCGAGTCATGGGGGTCCTTGAGGTCCGATCGTCACTTCGTAATGGGGATCCCCGGTTGAGTTTCTATAGAAATAGATTAATTCCCAAGACTCGCGGCGTCAAGAGGATTAGGGTCATAGGTCATTGTATACCCATAAATAATTTGAACCCAAAGTAAAATGAGCACCGCTACTCAGTCGTCGCGACGCGCGTGTAGGCGTGCACGCTCCTGCCAATCGTCCAACATGGGACTTGAGGCCCAATCCCACCATGCATCTCACTCTTTTACTGCGTGTATATATATATATACACACATATACTAACCAAGAGACGCATATGCGTCTGGCGCCAGATGTCGCGCCTCGTAATCTTTCTACTGACCGCCACAGCCTCACGATCTTTTACTCTCACAATCCTAAAGACATTGGAATGGGCTATCGTGTTTCCATGAAAGGCGACGATAATGCCTGGTTTATACTCAGGCATGCTGCGACACTGGCCGGCACGTTTCTATGGCAAACTTATGAGCGTATTAAATTAAGACGGTGGTACACCGAGATATTGGTGACCACCACGTGCGGTCTTTATTGCTCACTTCTTTGACACCCTGTATAACCCCGAGTCAAATTGTATCACGTGACCCCGTCGATCATTTTTGATTAAATAATGGCCGCTCGTGATTTTGCGGTTTGCCGGATACAGAAAAAATTTTTTTTTTCAACTACCGTCTCTTGACATCCCTCTTTAAACGCTCGGTGAAAACAGATGTCGTCGAGCTGCTCTACTTGGGTCATTGACAAAATTGATTAACGACGGATTTTCAAATCCGACATAAAAAGATGCACGAGATTGATTAGAATTTTATTGAAACTTCATGTAACGGGATTACGGTACAGTCGCTTTCAAGAGTGACGGACACATTTACCCAGCCCGCCCAATGAGGTCGCCTGTAATTAAACGCCATTGAAAATTTCCTATGTACAATTTAAATTTGACGCACGTTAATTTTTTGGATATTAATTACCATAATTATATCTCCTCTTATTCGGCATTGCAGACCCGCCTTAAGGCACGTACGTACCGTGTGATTTTTGCGAGCGAAAAAAAGTTTGCTATATATGTATATATCGCACTGCAGATATTACTTATGCAGAATTAATACAGGCCTGAGCTTATCGTATCGGTCAACATGAGTCGTCAATCTAAATATATGTGGGAATTCGATCGCAAAAAAAAAAAGAATGGCAAGTATCCCGTGTCAGTTTAATAAGGCCCAATCCACAGGGACTCCCCTTACGTATATTTACAGCTTCGTCTTATGACCAATCCCAGGAGCGCTCACCCGCGCTGAATGTTATGATCGTTTTCGACAAATAAACCCATAAGGATTTCTATAAACGTCACGGAGGATCGTTCGCAGTCGCGCGTGAATCAAATTGAAGGTTAAGTCGCATCCACAGGACGCGAAGCAGAAGACGATCTTTCACGTTGAGATCACGTTTGCCTCTCTGCTCACTGACGGACTCCCCGGACTCGCTCCACGGCATCGTCTTGTATCTCAGGACTGTTCTGTAAATTAGCATTTACGAGATAACCTTTCTGAGAAACTATCAGTTTGAATCGCTACCGAATTCCCGGCCGCCAGGAGTTTGAGTCCTGATAAGCTCGCAATTATTATTATTGTCGAAGAGGATTTTTGAAAAAAAAAAATTTTGCGAAAAATAAAAAAAATTCGTTAACCCTCAACGTCGATCCTCGTCAGTGTAAATTACCCTTGACACTTATTCTTTTTCTCTCTTTCCTCGTCCCTGTTTCTCGCTTCCCAGAGCAACGAGTGAAAGGCAAAAAAATACAAGGCGTGAACGACAGTGGCAGCCGGCAAGCGTATAGGCAATGGGCCGAAGCCAGGCGATAATAAACGCCTCCGCAAACGTTCGCCCGCGACATTTGCATTTACTTTCGTAGCTGTATTCAAGTTTGCTTTCGCATTCGCGTCTGCGTTCCCGTTCGCATTCTTACGTTCGCCTTGTCTCCATAGTGGCGAACTTCGTGTAGTTCTGAGAATGAGTCACCCTGACGACTCCAGACAGACTTCTACTGCGTTCTTCGTGTTTGTATGAAAATTGACACTTTATTTTTTCAGTGTCACCCCCCGCCCGCCCCTCCCCGTAGTACAAAAACGTCAGTGGTTCCAATTTACAAAAAAAAAAAAAAAATAATATACTCCAACGTGAAGTTGGTCTGTGCAAGCAAAGTGATAAATAAAAAAAATTCTTTATTTATGCAAAAAAATGCATTCGGTCCCACGAAGTGCATTGTCCATGAAGATAAGAGCGTTCTCCGGGTATAGATAGCAGCGATAACTACCGTAACGCAAGTGTGACGAAAGGCAACGACGCAGAACATGAAAGGCGCCCGCTTGGTTGGCATGCCTGCTCATTATACCAACTTGGATCTCTTGGGTGAAATTTTGAAGTTGTGTAGTCGCGGAGATGTGGCCTTTTTTTTTTTAATATAGCTTGTATATATGTATATTATACAAGTACAGTATATGCTCTTACGGGGGTTCGTTGATGTGGCGAGCCAGGGCGTCTTTCCTGCATGCGTCCCGTGACGGCCATATGATTTGTGATTGCAAGACGGTCGGGCCCACTTTGTATGCAGAGTGATCCAGCTGGTGCAACCAGGTCACTTTATTCCAAGAGGAGAAACGAGCCGCGTCGTTTCTTCTGCTCAGGGATATCGGGTTGCCGTTGGCGTCGTTGGTTTTGCCTATTACTGTATACGGATGCGCATGCGCGGGGGCTGTATGGATACGCAGAACGTAATCGCCGTACGAGGAAACCCAGTCTAGACCCAATAAGCTTTTGTTCGTTCGCGAAACCTTATCGTTGTATCATTTGAGGTCGTGGTGGCCAGACTGCAACTTCGTGGACTGGGTCGGTCCAATGATGAATCGGTATTGAATATTTTTTGAGGTTATGTACCTGATACTCATTTTGTTCCCAGTGAGGAGCAACCTGAGGATCTTTGGGTAGAGTGACTACGACGGGGACCTGGTCCTTGCGACGGGTCAGGTAATTAGGCTCTGGGTCAGGTAGATCCTCTCTTCCTGGAAGAGGGAAGTATCGGTTACCTTGGACAATAGTGGCTCGAGGGTGTATTTAGGATATCGGTGACACCGGGTACAATAGCTTCACCACCTGGATCAGACTGCAATGGCTCACCGGGACCATTTCTATCCTCGGACCATAACACCTGTGCCCTTTTACCGCACTTTAAAGGTACCACGAGGGCTGTGCCTAATGGTAGGGAACATCGAAGACCCTCTATCATCCTCGAGGGGTTCGAGGGCGTCGATGGTGGGTAATAACGTCGATTTTGGGAACGAAGTGAAAAAAAAAGGTCAAGTATTAGAGAGTCTATTCGAATTTTGAGGACACGCGACTCACATTTTGATGATCAAGAATTTTTTCAGAATACACGCCTGGTCCGGATGGAAGATCGGTAACGGGTGGGGCCAGTCTCTGGTGATTTATCAGCAGCCTCGAACGATGCTGGAGCCAATTAGAATGGCTAGTTAAGCCTTTGATCAGGATCCACGTGGGGAAGATGCTGGGCTCTGCTCAAGGATAGGATGTCCTCCAGGATCTCCTTGGGCGTCATGTCCTCGTTCTCTGTCGCTACTTCCTCATTGGCTCTTATTATTGCAACCTTTGCTTATGATCTTAGAGTATAGTTTTTTATTAAATTTTAAACAAGGACAGGGTCTACTTCCTTATGATTTTGTTCAGGGTCAGCGTCATCCTCCTTGCACCATCGTCCAAGAGTACCCAGTTCTGGTCGAGGGATCCTTGTACCCTGGAGACGCAGGGTGTCAATGTCTTGTGGAGTACACGAAAACAACAGTGTAAAAGAAAATTTACTAAAAGGACCTGACCAGGAGAAAAGAGACGTTAAAAGTGTCCAGGATGAGACAAGGGTCCTGCATTCTAAACCTCAACGGCCACGTTGTCTATGTCGGGATGGAACATTCTTCGCGTGGTACGCCCAGGGGCCCTTCGTCCGAGGAGGTCGAAGGACCAAGGACTCGGGCAGGTGAGGTCCTTACACCTCGCATAAATCAGACTCCGGTAAAATGGAACGGGGCCCCTCGTACCGTAGTTCCCCCCCTGACACCCATTCGTAAATTTTCCATGCTGGACAATGAGCCCTGATGCGATGAGATCCTCGAGCCGTCATTTCTAAGCTGACTATACTCTGCTTTGTAACTGATACCCGGACGCTTTGAATGCACCTGTTGTTCAGGGATAGAAAACGTCAAACGAAAGTTTTACTTTCTTTGACACTGATATTTCGTCTCTCGAGGAAAATCCTTTTAATCTTTCTTACCTGCCAATGACAATTACAGTGAAATTAGACATATTTTTTTTTTTTCGAAATTTGTATATTACGTGAAATTGTTTTACTCGGGGATTCTCGTAACGGACTGTACCTATTTAATTTTGCCCGAGGACAGTCCCTGCTATTAATGCACTCGTTACGCATAATTAAATGGTAGACTCCAAAGAGAATTGTTCCTGTCACTTTGCTTGGGGGTTTCGCTACGTTACCGACTGAAATAATATAATTTAATTCAAGCAGCCATCGGAGACTTTGTCAGATACAAAAAGTCCCTAGAAACGATAGCGGTACAGCGTCTCAAAAATAATTAAAAATCTCAATAGAGATTTATTATGACATAAGTTCATTCGCGTTCTCCTTGTTTTCCCCTATGCTACAATGTTATCTAGGTTGATAACAAAAATTCTATATACCAACCCGTAACATAATATAGATAAATTTGAATGTAAATAACATTATTCCGTCAAGGAGATACTTATTTTACATCAGACTGTATCTTCGTGGTACAGTCGAGATAACCTTTTGAATTCCCAAAATAATCACAGATCCAACCAAAAGTAATGTGACTGCATGAAAAGCGGAAGCTGTCAGCACTCTTTGGATTTGATGAGCTTAGATACGATTATTAATGTACAGTCGTAACAATTATTTTGAGCAGATATGGCAAATCGCAAAAAAAATTTATTTTTCAAAATATTCACTTCACGTTCCAACAGCCGTAGTTGGATGGTCGATAAATTCCTTAAGGCAAGTCGTCAGCCACCTTTCGAATCTGCAATTAAGGGGTTGTATTTCGGAACCCGGAGAACGGGAATCCTATGGAACCCGAAACCCATTGTAGTTCGCAAAGGGATGGAAATGGCTCTTAACGTTCTGTGTACCTGCAAACGGGCTCGCAACCTGTTCCTATTCGTAAATTTTCCTTACGGACAAAGTAGCATGACAAGATGATACTGGTGCACCCTGCTGGGTGGATGGCTGGTCGGTACCAAGCTTTGAAATCGATACCCAGGTTAGCCAGGCCTTGTAAAACTTTTATACAGCGCGATGGACACCTGTTGCGCGGAGTAAGAAGACTGTGAAAATCTAAACTTCCCTGTTATCAGTACATGGTAGTATGCTGATAAACGAAAAATATAAATAAAATAAATTTGACCTTCGACCTAAATGAAAGATAAAAAAATTAAATTACCATAGTCAAGAGTGACACCTGACAAGATACCGTAGATTCATATAAATAATAAGGGTTCGTCATGTTCATAAGAATTGAAGTAAGACGAACCCTGTATAGGGTGTCTCTCAATTTTGGTCCAGCCACTGGGTGATCCGTGAAGAGAGGAGGCTGGGAGGAAGATATAGAGGAATTAATAAAAAAAAAAAGATGCTGCAAAAGGAGAAACAAGGAGATCAGGTGGGACGAGTCCAATGAGGTGGATGATGTCGAGGATGGGGATAGGTATGGTAATGAGGGCGAAGGACTGGGATGGAGATGATGGCACGTTTGGTCCAGGTTGCCGATGGCGATGCAAGTCGAGAAATAAAGGCAATGAATGATGCAGCGGCAGGTGCGCCGCTTGTGCTCTGCCTGCGGATGAGCAATGCTGGTCCCAGGCTCCGTTGGACGCACCTGTAAACCCTGTAACACTTGGACGGCTAACTTCTGGACTTTGTGTTTCTATAGGTAGATAGATACGGATAGGTTAGGTTGGTTAGGTTAGGTTGGCTAGGTTGGCTAAGTTGGCTAGGTAGGTTAGGTTGTGCACCTAACTTTCGCTTCCCGTCTCATCTCCTCATTATTCCCGTTTTCTCGGATGCCAAGCCACCCTTTTACATAAATTACGACAATGCATTGACTGATTTACTGCGTACTGACCTGTACTTAAGCAATGCACGTATATGGGTCCAGGCACTGTATTATGTGGAGACGTTTCAGTGCTTGTTGACGGTGACCTCACTGATTGGATGATCCTTGACCCTATCAGCCTCGAGTGCTTAATTATGAAATTTAACGAACTTGGATTCAAGTCGATCGACAAAAATTTTAGGGGATCGTGACGAGGGATGATTTTTTTTTTAATTTTTGAAAAATATAAATTTTGTTGGGTTATTATAATTTTTTTTTCTTTTTTTTTATTACGACTCTTTTTTATTACGTACGACTTTCTTGACTTTCACGTTATAAATTGCGACCTCGATAACTTGAGAAAGCGGACCAATCGATGATACATATATATATATATATATATATATATATATATATATGTATATAGTAATTGGTGATAATGATTTTTTGGGGTATTGTGGGAACTGGGAATTATATGAAGTTACGTGGATTCGTAACTGTCGGCAGTCTTTTGTGACTTTACTGTAAATTCCAATGGGAATTTTTCCTCGCACGCTAAATTGCCTTTTTCTTAGTCTTCTTCTTCGGGCCGATTTAAGTCCCCTAGGAACACCTGACGGAGATGCGCTAAGCTCACGGATTGCGACCTCGTCACGTAGCGTTAAATTGGCGCTGGTTTCGTCCAGGTGCCAGGTGTCCTTTTCGTGACTCACGATGGAAACGTAAATTGAGATTTAGCCACGTTCTTGCTCAACTACAATTTTTCTGCCTTCCTTTTATTTTCCATTAAAGTCTACAGCCTGGTAATAACATTCGCACTATACCTATATACACTTTCGACTGGTACCTTTCAACGTTACAGAAACTGCCTGTAGAATCTACCTAAAAATGCACAAAGGTCCTAACTAACCATGAAAAATCAAGAGCACGTTTCGAAAATTGTGTACAGTGAGAAAAAATCCTATCTCCTGCATCAATGCTAAATGTAAATTTTCAAAAAAAAAAAAAAAACCGTGGGAAAAATCTCTATTACCAACACTCAAAACCGTCATGGCGTCCATTAATCATTTTTCTCAGATTTTCGAAAAATCCCAAACACAACCTGTTTCTGTGATTTGAGGTCTGATTAGTCCCCCGTCGCAGCTGCATAGTTTTGCGGTTTCGAAAACAGTCTCAGAGGATGACCCGGTGTGGTATCAGGTTAGGTAACCTAACGCATTGATTAGTATCTGGCTTAGAAGACGGTAAAGTTTAGACGAGTCAGACATTTTTTTTACGTTGTTTGTTTGTATATACGTATACAGGGTATACGGGAGGCAGGTTGCGCAATCTATACATATATATACACACACACATATATATATATATATATACAAGAGAGAATACGTAGTATAGGAATAGTAGTAAATAGGATATTTTTTAGAAGGTTGGTAATAGGAATGGTAGGAAGGGACAGACACAGGTGTGTCGATCCTGATACCTATAGGCGCCAGGACTCAGCAGGCAGCCTCTGGCCTTTTGGTTCTCCAGGACGCATCCACCAGCCAAGAAAGACCTTAACCTCGAGGATCAGGTGAATGCCGACACGACACCATGGAGCCGCTATCGGCTTAGGGTTCATCCCGAATACAGATGGCTAGACCATTGGGAAAGATTTCCTAGAGAAGGGGAACGGTCGTTGTCCAGGATCCCCTAAAACGCATCTTTACGGCTTAGACGCTTTGGGTTTCCCTTCATTTTTTTAATACCGTTTTAAAAGAACGCCTGAGAAATTAATCGGGCACCCTGTGACTTTTTATTTTATTCGGCACGAATTTTTTTTATCCTTCACCAAATTCAAATACCGTGTTGTCGAATTTACGCTTCTTTTTTCCAGGGGATGGAACTGTGTGGAATTTTTTTTTTTGATAAAATTTTCATTTTTGTACCCAATTTCCCACGGTTAGTTCCCCAATTGCTTCTTGGTCCTAGGTACCGGACGCTTTGGATACTTGGTAAAATTTCCTTCCGAATTCCACGGATAATCCCGTGACTGTAATTATGCGGCACGGAGAGTCGCGTGACCACCAGAATGGTCAGTCACCGGGAACATCGTCTGGGAACGGCAAGGCGGAAACCTGTCCCTGAATAATTTCCTCAAAATTATGCGGCCACGCGCTGTGCCATTTCGTACAAGGAATATGCAAGGCTGCTGCTCCTCATACGTGTGACAGGTCCAACTTTGGGCCCTTTACGACGCACCTGAAAGGCCCACAGTTATCCAGCCCAAACGGCAGGTGAGACTCTCGGTTTAAATGCGACGCCCCGAAGGTGACTGCCGTCACCAGGTATTCCGGTTCTCAGCACACGGAAACGAAAAAAAAATCCTATCCACACGTACGATAAAAAATTTTTGAAAAAAAATTTCCAAAATTTTTTTTTTTACCCCAACACCATTTTTTTCCCGTATCCCTGTGATTTGCCAATTATTTACGTTTCTTCAGATTCTCTTGTTTCTCACGATAATACCTATTCTCCCCCTATCTCTCTCTTGTATATATATACATATATATATACGTATGTAGGTACCTCAAAAACCGGTAAAGTCTTTTCGAGAATCTCAACGGATTCGTTCTCGAAATCAATTTGGTAGTTAGTTAACGAGCGAGCATTTATTTTACCGGGACTTTCTCAGGCCCCACCCCTACCCCCTCCCCCCCTCCCCCCCTCCCCCAAATTTCTGGGCCCGTGACGTGTATGGTTATATACCGGGATCTCTTCAAAGGGTGTAAACTTTTCATGATGAGACTATGGAGTGCCGAGAGGGAGTTCCCCCCCCCCTCCCCCCCTCCCCAGTGACGTCTGGTTGTATAGAAATTTACGAAATTATTTACCAAGTCCAGAGAACCTGAAGCATCTAGATATGTCCCACGATATGTGGGTATCGCAGTACCACGAGTGAACCACTCAGACTCACTCGAGGATATAAAGCTGCCGTTCTGTTCACATAGCACTAGGGACGATCGCGTCTTATTCGTTGGACAAGACCCAAAAAGTCGGGGCCTTGTGTACTTCACTGTTGAGTATGTCGGTAAACAGGCCCAACAGGCTTCCGTAAGACGAACTGACCAGAAACGTGTGTCTTTCCCACGACTCACCCACGCGACGTGAGGATAGACGATTTTTTGAAAAATTGTAATATAATAAAAATGCAGATTTATCGAAGACTTGAGGTAAACAGACGTTTGACAGGAGCGCACGTGTATTTGTTATTGTTGAGGAAAAAATGTTGAAAAAATTTTTTTTTTCAACTATGCCAATTAGAACACGTGCAGACGATACTTAAGGGCTGAGATAAGTTTCGTGTGACTCGCGAACCTAGAGAATTCGGCAAATTCACTCCTAGACGAGTTTTTGCGTGCGGAGCAAAATCGCCAATCGGTAGAGAGGATCGATTTCGCGCGGCAGGTTTCAAGAGCGCCTTTACCCCGAAACGGCATTTGTGATTGCTTCGGAATTCGAAACGCACGTGCGTGCGGTTGCCGCCGTATAGGCCCTAACATTAAAAGTTTATAGTAGTAATTTGTATCCCTTCAGGCAACCGGCTAAGCCACGGCTCCCACGCCTGCTTGCAGTTATGTGATAATGGATCCATGCGGGAGCACGGATTCCCTCGACCTATATATATATATATATATATATATATGTGTGTGTAATTTTCGTTTTCGTACTTTCGAACGTACTCCAAAAAATGTTTGATACCAAGATCACTCGCGAAATTTTTTTTTTTTTTTATAGCGAGGCGTGGAAAAATTTGTGAACACTTTTTTATTCAAATTTTCGCGCCTTTTTTTTCGTACCACGATTTACTCGTTACGGCCTATCCGCGACTCCCACAGGTGCGTGGGCGATTTCGAAAAACTCTTTTCAGGCTCACTCCCAAGCACCTTTCAGTGTCTGACTTTTCTCATATAATCTCAAGGCAAAATCTCGAATTTATATTAGGCATTAGTAACACAAAAGACGACGCCTCGGCTTCTTCAGCTGTTGCCCTGCTCGCTGGGCTTACCGTACGGAAACGCGAGGGGAACGAAGCAAGGAAGGAAACACCTGCGCGCGCACCACAGTGCTAATTAGACAAGGAAATAGCATACGTGTTGAGAATTTACTTTTCAATTCCTTCATAAATCTTTGACCAGCTTGAACGTAGGAAAAAAAGATATTTTTTGAATATGGAAAATTTTGAAAAAATTTTTTTGCACGGATAAGATTACTGAAAAAAATTTTTTTTTAATAATTTAAAGTGACAGGCAGCATCCGCTATGACATTTCAATGACTTCTTCACTCGACATTTCGTCACGTTCAAAACGAAACCAGCTGCGGACTTGTGCGCATGCGCGCACGATATTTCGCTAAAATACGAAAACAGGTATTTTCTCCTCGTTGAATTTTATCACCGCACTTAACAGTGATTTATTATCCGAATCTCTTGCAATCGCGAGATTTGTGTCTGAGGACAAAAATGACAGTTCGAAATTTCGTTACGTCACGATTAATCAAGTTTTCGATCGGCAAGTAAATTAGTAGAATCGTCTACGTGTGTACTAATTACTTGTAGTAATTATATGACGTGTGCCCCCGTGCTCGCGTGTGTTACACGCATATTCGAATAACAAGGCCCTTTCGAGTTAATTGCTGAGCCAATTTCCTGCCATGGATTTCCGAAAGCTATGGGATTTCGTTACGGGAACCGAAACGGCAATACCTACCAATAGCAATGGGAATTCTAGTAATGGGAGAAGCGTCTGAAAGATCTCGAGCATGTCCGTGGTAATCGGCAGTGAAATGCCGACTAAAAGGAGGCCCAAATAGTCTGAATGGGGTCCGGGGCATTGGGCCAGAGCTAAACTACTGGGATGGGCCGCACCTTATTTAAGTCTAGTAATACCCATGTGTTTCCGAAGCACGTGTTAAAGAGTCCCTTGAAGATTTTTTTTCAAAAATTTGCCAAACCAATAGAAAGCGAACGATATGTGACGCGAGTAAAAAAAAATGTATTTTTGAAAACCATATGTTACGAAATTGGAAAAATATGTGTTCCTAAAATCGTCATCTGTCGCTGACGGGAAGAAGCCTAATCGATGACCGATGCCAATCAATGTCGTACACTCTGTTCGATAAGTATCGCACATGTTGATATTGTAATTTAATACGGTATCAATATGATCAGTAAATTGATCTCTTGAATCAATACATAATTTTTTTTTAAGATTGAGGCATGCGGTTTACGTGCCTTGTAAGGTATAATGTAAACTTTTGGAATAATTTCGGAAAAAAAAATTGATTTTAAATGCAATTGTTTTTATCGCGAAATTCCAATCAAACGCTTGAATCTCTGTCGAATAAGTCTTTAGGAATTTTTGGGAGGTTGGTCACTTTAACACTGTCGTCCTTGTGCGCTGCAGAGCAACTCGAACTAAAAACACGTGGAATCCTCGGGACACGCTTCACGATTAATATTCAAGGGAGCGGCCCGTCGCGAACCGGCCATATTTTATTTGGCTTGGCCGCAGAACGAAACCGACGAAACGATTTAATTTCGAGCGAACGACTGCGGAATTAATGCGGCCACTTGCCAATTCGCTGCTCGAGATGTATTTCTATCGATGCGATTTTCGGTAACGTCAACGATGCGATTGCGATGAAAATGAAACTTTTGCAAAAATTCACAAGCATCGAAAGAATCATAAATTTTGTATCAAAATCCTTTTTGTAAGATATTTTTTCAATTTTACGTACAACCGATTTTTTTTTTTTCAAAAATTTTGAAAAATCTAAAAAATATTTGCGACCAAATCCTGTTCAAAAAAATTTTTTATAACCTACTCCTGCTCGTAATACACATAGCGGACTTTACCTCAGCGACACGTCGTCCTGTATCACGTTGCTTGGAAACCAGCCTTATCGTTATCAAACCCTCGTCGCCTTGTTCATTTTCCACCTTATCTAATTAGACGCTCCCGGCAATGGGCTAATTCCCACCCCTAACACGACCCATTAGAAATTACGTTATCAGTGGTCCGATTGGACATAACCGTTACACAAAATTCGACAAAAATGTTAATTTTCGAAAAACACTCATAACCCCCCCTTCAAATTTTAATTTCATTAGTTCCATATAAAAAATCAAATTTGACCCTACTTTTTTTTGTTTCATTCTCAAAATCGCGTTATCCCATCACTGTCAGTGGTTCATACACGATTCCCAAAACTCGAGCTTGCTAAATCGTAAAAAGAAAAGGAAAAAAAAGGGGGGAACGAAGGTAAACAAGCGAAATCCTCTAGAGTGTCTTTCACGGGACGAGTTTATCGCGACTGACAAAAAGCGGGTTAGTTCTCTGGCTTTAATTCTCAGGCAGATAGCATATCGTTATTTCAAGGAGAAAAGAACTAGGGAGAGAGAGAGAGAGAGAGAGAGAGAGAGAGAGAGAGACCGATAGAAAGAGGGTAAAAAAAGGGGGGGGGGGATTCACTCTGCATTCACCCTTATGGTACCATAATTGAAACAGCACGTGTCTCCTGACACAGAGGGCGAACTAATGGCACCATTGCGTTATCAGACACGTCATGGGTACCGAGGGTACTGGTACACGAGCACAGAGGTTATCAGGAATACGAAAAATAAAATTTCCCTATAGTATAAAAAACCGTATAGTACGAGTAGTGAACAATATTTATCTGTTAAAAAAAAATGTATAAAAAATCCAAAAATTTTTTATTTCCAAAAAATTTTTTTTTTGCTCTGACTATTTAAAAATTCAGAAATTTTGTCAATTTTCAAACATTACACGCGGACCTCCTTATCTCAATCGTACCATTGTTCGCATTGAAAATCGAACCGCTCAATTATTCCCATCTGGCACATTGACCGGCCGAATCCGTATAGCCAACTGTTTTACAAAAGGCAATCTCGTTTAATACCGTCGAAAGGTAACAGGCTGCGCGTGTTAGGTGGAACTGGGGGATTTGTATTTAGAAAGAGTGGCATTTGGCAGGCTTGCTTCCGCCGTCATATATAGATTCACGGTACCCATAGTGTAGTATACGTTACGTAAGCTTATACGGTCATATGCGTATATGCGTACTTAGAGAGCAGCAGCCGGAGGCATATGGCGTTTTAATAATTGAAGCTGACACCGACGCAGATGTGGCCTTAGTTGTGCGGCGCTGCTATCAAATATTTAGAGATTATAAACTATACTGTGTACAGGGTATTCTAGATTACGTAATATAAAGGATTCCTCGAAAAATCTGTCGGTATAAAATTTTCGGAAATTTTCATTTAACCAAAAATTTTCATCATCCCGGATCAAGGTAAAGGTAACTTTGTAAAATTTGGTTTAAAAAATTTTGTTCACTACAATCCAAAATTTTGAAAAAGTACCAAGACTCCGGTATGATCTTATCAATTTCACGTGCGCAGACACGTGCGTCTTACTCCCGAGGGTAAAATTGAATATTTCCTTAGTAAACATACCTAGACCGAGGGTGATTACCTCATAGGGTTTTTTGGAAGGATACGGAAATAGGTATGGGGATGAAAATAGGCATGAGAATTGTTGTAGAACGGGAACGAGGGAATGTGACTGAGAATAGGAAGTGGACGTGGTAAAAAAAGGGAATAGGAATAAGTTACCCTTGTAGAATAATAAAGTCAAGGCATCCGTCTCGAACGGCGTAAGGTATGCCGTACGTCTTAATCCAATCGGTAAAGAAATTCCAGCCAGGTGTTACAAGCGCACTTGATACCCGTAACGATCGCCAGAAGTGAGTTAGGGGTTGAAAGCAAAGAAAAAAATTTTTTTTTAAAAAACCCAAGATCGATCTTCACTGAATTTTCGACCGCGGCCAATGCGAAGATCGGATAAGAAGTGTAACCATAAATTATACGGAAGCTCTAAAATTCATATTAGAAATCGTTTTGCCATGTCGATCGGTTAAAAGAAAGACGCCGATCGGTCCACAAATCAAGCTCCAACCCCTCTCTCTGTAATTTCGTCGGACACCCATCGGAGTAACGACTGGCGATCGGATCGGGAAATAAATAAGTTTAGCCGAGCGTCCATTGAAATGCATTAATGCATTCAGCCGCCGGCAGGTGCGCTCGCTGACAAATCGTAAGCGGAGGATTGGTGGCGGGAAAATTTAAATGGACAAATGGATCGCACATCGACCCAGAAAAAAAAGGTTAATTCTGGCTACGGGATAAATTCCCAAGATGTTTATTGCACTTTGACGAATTAGGCCAATCAATCGATATCGGAAGTCACAGATTCGCGCGGTCATTATCTTCATGACGTTGACACTGCGCTTCCGTCGTTCCGTATCGACTGAATTTCATGAAATTTTCATTCCACCCGTAAAATGTACCCCAAGCCTTTATGGGACTTTAGAAGCCAAAGGAGAAGCAACATGGCGGCGGATAGTAATGCCGATGTCAAGCGCAGAGAGCAGGAGGATTAGCTGATTGGCGTCGACGAGGCCATCTGCTGTGCACCCTCGACCCTCCGGCGCGGATTAGACCACAGCGTATCTTTCACATGCCATCCGCACGGACAGCTCCCTGGAAGCTAACCAGGAGGTGGCGTATCGTTGTATGTATATATATATATATACATATACATATATACACATAATATAGTACGCCAGGACGAGGAGACCGGGAAAGTCAGTAGCCAGGACGAGAAAGCACTCGAACGATGAAGACAGCTGACGCAATCAGACTTATTACTCCCTGGGGAGTGCGGGTGGAAAAGGTGGAGTACGTCCCAGTCCTCCCTTTCCATTCAGCCGCAGAATCATGGAAAGGGCGTGAACCGTCTTTCCCCTGGGGGGAAGAACCGGTCGCGGACCTTTTCACCCTGTGACGATATCATCCATCGACCTTCGGGGATGGATATCCTGGAGGGCAATTTTAAATTGCCAACCGGCGTACATACGTAGTATCCTTGGGATCGGCTGAAAGGTAGAAAGAAAATGGAACCTTCGAAAAGTACCGTTAGATAAACTTATATATGTATATTTTTGTATACCTCTCGAGTGACCTTCGTCCTGTATTATCAGCCCTTATGGGTCACTTATATGTATATATGTATATATGGGTTTTTTCCATAAACGTAATACGCCTGATAATTCTTTCACGATGCAATGAGGTTTTGACCATTTTTCGACTAAGGGATGATTTCCATGGGTTCAGGATGAGCGGCGAAAATATTATGGATTTTTGGGAAATACCAGGGACCCACTAGTCGGTACGGTTAGTGTTCTTGAATGAGGATTTTCGGGGTTTTGGATTTAGTACGTCCACCCGTCCACTGGTTAAGAGCCAAACGAACATGGAGGATCCGGAGGAGCACAGTCAGTGCCTTTGGGAATTTCCTTGCTGGGCTTTAGGACATCTGGCCGACACGCACTGAAAGTTCGCTGATGCTTCCTCGTAGTTCCAATAGCCATCGCCGCGCCCCTATCTCCGCATATGTTTACCAGATACCACGTTGGACGGGTCCTGCTGGAACGTGCGGGGAACCCCCGGGGCTGAGCAGAAGGGGGCTTCCCCATATTATTTCAACCAAACGTTATTTCACTATATTGACATTCAGCCTTCTTTCCATGTGCTAAGCAGACGACATTGCGTGAATCCATATAACATAGAATTTTGTAAACATATATATATATATACTACATCAAAATATATTTACTCTACTGCGCACTTATTATTCCTACAAATAAAATCGGTCGCCCGTGAATAACGAACGTGAAAAAAAAATTTTTTACTCAAAATTTTTTTTCGAAAATAACCAAGTCTTATCGTTAGTTATAAAATTTTTTTAATATACATAATTGCATTTTTCATTATACTAATTTAACCTGACACCCCTCCTTCGCCCCTCTGACGCTTGGCGAACGCCCCATAACTTTTACGTGCATAAGAGTCCTTAAACGCCTTTCTAATGTAAAAGCACGTGTCACAGTCAGTTCCAAAAGTGACATGACCTGGCAGTACAGAAGGGAGGGTGCACCACGTGTCCCAATAGAATAACCCGGGGTGAATGTACGCCCCGTTATATTATACCACCGTAAATATAGAACGCCACCCTGCTACGGGCTTCGACCATAAGGTGACGCTATACGGGTTTTACCATAAGACGAAACAAGCCTGACTAAAGTATGTTCTGCTTTTTATTATCACCTTGATGACTGCTCGATCAGTCAAAGATATCGAATTAATTAGACACTTAAGAAGATAGGAAGACACCAAAATGTCTGGGAACAAGAATCTGTACGATGCCTCTTATAAAAAAAATTATTTAAATTATTACAAAATCAAAAAAATTTTATCGACATACATATATATACATATACACGTGCACAGTACCTGTGTATGACGTATACACGCAGGGTGACTCAACGTAATACACATCCATCCCTAAGTAAATCGCTGATACTGCCTGACGCTGTCTGACGCGAACAACTGCCTGGAGGTTAAAGCTCCACTTGTCTTCGCTCAAGATTAGTTGACGTTCCAAAAGGAGAGGAAAAAGAATTTTGATGGGGTTAAAGAGAGATGAGACTAGACACGTGATACAGCCTCGCCCTTGCATAAGGCAGTGCATACGACCCGATGACTTTTTGTGACCAAATCGTTCCTGTACCAAAACACGTGTTTAACGTTACATACAAATGTACCACCATGTATGTAGAACGGCCGATACCGAAATCGAGAACCTGGAAAGAATATGACGTATGCTTAGTATCATCGGGAAGCGTATGACGTGTAAGACGATAGAATTTAAATCTGATATTTTCTTGTGAACGGAGCTTAATCTCTGTGGTAAGAATGGAACTTTTCAGAAGGCAGACACGACGTGTCATTTTCCGCGGGTAAATATTTCTCTATCGATAATCTTCGACTATATCTATATGCCTGACCCAGGCAGTATATTGTTTGTACTATGTATTATCATTTTTCCCTACCACCTCTCTTATCAGCTGGGAAAAAATTTCCAATTAACCAGAAACCAAATATGGCCACTTGGTTCGTTCCAGATGGTTGACAGACGTGTTGTTGGCTTGGGACACTGTCCACGTCAGTTCTCATTGTCGCCGTTGTCTGTGTAGAATTTCATTTCTTCACGTTGGTACGTCGTCGTAAAATTACATAAAGACAATATATACCTGGTGAGTAATTTTTTTCTATAATAAAATGTACGCCGTGTACTTTCATTTTTTTTCCCCCATGCATTTCGTGGTTATTTCATACGCGTTTAGTTTTTTTTTTCTTTTACTATAATTTTGAACAGAGTCTGTTGAACACTGTTGATCCTAGGGAGAAAATTTTAGTCGAAAAATGTATTACCAGGTTGACAAGTATGCTGTATATAAAAACGAAAAATAAATCCCTAGTCGCTAGCTAATTACTTGCTACTATCTCGAGCCGATCTTATCATCGTTAACGAGAAAGAACGAAGACAAAGTGAAAAGCCAAAAATTCGGATTTCCGGTTGGAAATATTTGAAAAATTGAATCGGTCTAATACGACTTGAATGAATGATTTGTCTTTTATTTTTGGATATAGGGATTCCAAAGTATTTTGGAAATTTTACTGAAATTCCTAAAATTCTTTTTTTCACATTTTTTTTCGCGTCTCTTCTTTTCGTACTTGTACGAAATCATACAGTTGAATCCAGTTGGATTCACGATTTTCGTTGACTATCCGTTTGCCTTTGTTTTCACGTCAAATATTAGCGTCCAACGTATACATAAACCATCCGAAACAGCTATGCCCACCTTGGTCGCGTTTCTTCACGATGGACAGCGGAAACGTAGAAGACGAGCAAACAGTCCCGAACACGTCTATACCCTGCGGCTTATTTCCATTATGGAAGATTTCGCCCTTTCCGGTAAACAACTCTTAGCAGGCGAGTGTTAATGCTCGAATTCCCGTACAGGTATTGTAATTACATAATATTGTAGATAAAAATTTATCGTTGGGCTATTTCGGAGAGGATTTCATTCGCGCATTGGCTGTTTCGAGATCTGTCCTCAAAGAAATTTTTACGTCACAGCTGTTTTGAGAGACGCAAAACAATATATAAAATTAGCAGAAAATCTTTCAAAATCTTTTCAATGTTAGACCTCAAAATATACGATCGAGAAGTTCATATATGTATATATGTATATATATATATATATATATATGACAACATTTGTAAACCCAATTCACATTAATAAAATCTTCATTTCTCGTTGATGCTCAGTCGTGACTAATTCGATGCTCGTTGTTTGCCAAAATCTCATGACCTCGTGTTATCTCATTTCTTAACTCTTTATCTCTCACTCTCTCTCTCTTTCTCTCTCTCTCTCTCTCTGACACGTTTCAAATATTTACTGTAGTTTTCCGCTCCGTCGATTCATTAACGCCATACGCTATGCTGGCTTCTATAAATCCCATGTCGTATTAACGTACATTATCAGATGCGAATTTAGCGATGATATGAATTTCGCGAAATGTCTCTCGGAGGATGTGTACTTATCAGATAGATTTTTTAAACGTTCACTAAAGTCCCTGAAATTCGATTAATACGTAGATCCACGAGACCAGAAAAATCGTTATCAACGAAACCGAGAATTAATGACGTTAATAAATTACAAGTGAAAGAAAAAAAAAAATTTTAGATACAATTAAAATCAGATTTTTGCCAGTTGCAAAAAAATCCCCATAACCTGTGCACATATGGACTGTAGTAAAACGCTTAAACGTAATGAGAGACCATAAAAGTTACCCAGCCGTGAGTATACGTATATATGTATATAAACGCGCACACATTATTATCGCACATACACATGCAAATATATGTACACGTGGTTCAAGTCGGCTCTGCATTTAATTATCTGTTGGATCGTAGAGCCCATAAAACGTATCACGAATTCATAAGGTTAATTGCTTATTTGTAATGCGCGCCACTTTTGTTACTCGTCGGGCGCGCGCTCTGGCGGCCGCCAGGTGAAACTGCCTTCCATATCTTCTAGACGCAAATCGACACAGTACTATCCTTCGTCATTACAACCTGACCTTCCGAGTCCTGAGAGTCCTCTAGGTATGTTGCTTGGATCGTGACGGAATGCTAATGAGGACAATAGGCCGAGTTCACTAACGACGACGACAAGCGACCAGCGACGATGAAGGAACATTAACGATCGTAAGGGTAAGTCTTTGTCGCTCCCGATGGACGAATCACTTTGACCTTAAAGGCTATGAAAAGTTGGTGACTTCGTTTGGAGATTACTAGGGTGCCTTTAAAGAGGTATAAAATTCCCTAGGGCTGTTAAGGCTTCGCGTCGGTAACGTTGAAATCTGCATATTTAATTTCTTAATGCTTTATTATTATTACTTTTTTTTTTCTTTCTTTATTTTTAACCTCAATCTTTTTACCCATCGACGGGGGTTGCCCATCTCTCGTATCGTGAACACAGAGGAGCGAAGTGAACGCGAGTCGAAAAACACGTGGAATGCAGCCAAGCCAACTGGCTCCGTTCGGTAACAGGGATTCCTTTCATCTCGTGGGGTTTCTACTTTGTGGAGTGGTGAGTTGGGGTGGGACGGAGAAAAAAATAGGGGAAAAAGAAGAAACGACTGACGACCCCATGATGCCCCGTGACAGGCTGCCTCCACGAGTCTCAACGTCTTACCACCAACTCCGGAGAAATCTTCGGGCTGCTTGTATTGTTTCAGCTGCTTCGAGAGGAATCTCTTGGTCTACTCTACGGGGATTTAACGTGGGGATTGGATATGGGTCTTTGGCATGGTGTAAGACCTCTTGTGGGTCTTGACTACCAATTTTTTCTTTTGCTTCTTGGTACAGTCCAATTTTTCTTATTGATACACGCGACAACAAAAAAGTCCCTAGGAACTTTCATTAGATGCCCTACTGATAATGGAAAAAAAAAAATGTTTACTTAATCGTTCGAGGGGTGAAATAAATTTTTTTATAAACGAAATTTAAGCTGTGACACGTACTACGGACATATTAATTGCGATTGATAATAATAATGCGATTTTTTTTTAATTTTACTAAAAAATTGTCAATTTAATTATTTTAATTAAAATAAAATCGTCAGTCCACGTTGATTTAATTTTTTTTTATTTATTTAATAATCGAATTAAACTTTATTTCAGTTTGCGACTTTGTAACGTGATTCGAATTGGTCAGGCTGAAAAGTCCAATACAAACCGACGGGCAGTCAGGCAGGCAGTCATATCCAATGTATGCATGCAGGTTGTCCAGCCATCCAGACGCCGTGCGGAATAATAATCATTAATGGCGTGTTCGCAATGTAATGACTGTTTGATGTCTCCCTAGTATAATAATAATATTACCGGCGACACGACGAAACGATATGGAATCCGTGTGCGTAATAGGAGGCGTAAAGCTCCGTGACAATTTTACGTACAATTTAACCTTCCACTGTAGTTCGAATGTATTGCGATAGCGATTGGAGAGGACGAATAAAATTTTTTTGGAGACTTCAAAGAAACGTCGAACCCAAATTTCAACGAATGAAATTTTTCAAAAATTTTTTTTTATTTCTCAAAAATATATACATATAAATCCTTTGGTTTCCCTTCTTACCCAAATACTCCAGTCTTCTAATAATACCACGAGTTCACAGTCGGAAACGGAAGTCAGCTGACAGCTGGTTCCCGCGGCAAAACTCTAAAGTTACGAACAGCCAGTTAGCTAGCAGCACGTGATTTACGTTAACAGTCAGCACGCGACCGCAACTCAAAGCTTTGCCCGCTTCCTTCGATTCTCATGAAAATCACCCGAAAAAAAAAGAGTGAACGATAAAAAAAATTTTCCAAAAATTTACAAATTCAAAATAACGTACCCAACAAGTGGAAGACCCGTTGAAGAAAAATGTATCCACTTAAAAAAAAGAAATCTTATCGTCGAAGCCACAGTGCCCAAATTTTTTTTGGCTATCTGTTCCTAAGAAAAACCAGAACAAAAAAAAGAAGCTAAGAGAAAATTAGCGCACTCGAAAACTGGCTCCAAAATTTTCGAGCAAACCATACAATTTCGCCCGTGGTAACGTCTAGTGTCTAGACTTACGCACTTATGGCAATTTGTAACCCATAGCGAGAACTTGACTATACCGGGTGTGTCTTTACTCGAGTATCCTGACCGCAGTAAACGGTAGATTATCGTAGACTGTAAGAAACGCACGACTGCGCGAGGTCTACATTGCTCAGGGTGGTCCGTCCGGTCGCCAAGTAAATGACTGAAGTATCTCCAGAAATGCGTTCAAGAGGTTCAAGAGAAAGAAAGAAAAAAAAAAAGTAAGATTCTCTCTCTCTCTCTCTCTCTCTCTCTCTCTCTCTGAGTAAAAGTACCTACCTTTACTTTACAGGGTTAAGTAACCACTTTCCCAAGGGTCAAATTACTTCAGACAGTAGGGTACCTAACCTAACCTAACCTAACCTAACTCAAGCTCTAGGTACGCTGCCACAGAATGAAGATTCACATTGGTCCACTAAATATTCAGAAGCTTCGGGGCAAAATGTATAGGGCTCATGGCGGATGGGTAGTTGGCTTCTATATTTAAAGTAAGGTCACTCTATATTGTATGTACGTATATATATATATTGTATTATACTATACTAAAATGTATCACACTATACCTATATCTAACCCGACTTACTCACTATCCAGAGTCGTACATACTTTTTCAAGATAGTGTACTTGCTTATGCACGCATTCACATCTCCCTCATTCTCTAACATTCATCCTGGTGCTTTAAAGATAAAGTAGCATAATGATACCAGCCAAGATATCCAAGAGAGGAGTCGTGCTTGGGTTCGCCTTGTATGCGTAACTTATCCCTTAACGAACCATAGAGCTTTATCTTCATCTCTCGATTACTTTAATCTCGTTGGGTCTTTTATTATTATTTTTTCAAATCAAGATAACCATACAGATATGTAATACATAGAAAAATTAAATGGCTGTATCCTTAGGATTTGTTGATGAAAATGTTTTTTTTTGGAAAAATTTTATTTTTTTCTCGTCACAGTACTTGCGTGTTTCTGGGTAATTTATTTTTGTACATTAATGCCAAAAAGTTTTACGAATGCAATTTGTGTAAAAAAAAGTTGTCGGTTAATCTTGAATTTTCATATATAAGGTGGACCACGGGTTTTGCTTATTTGGCTGGTACTTCGGATTAGTTAGTTCAAGAGAGATAAGTAATATGGACGTGCCTTAAATTTTGAGGGCGCAGGTGTCGCGCATTCCTTCCTTATACGACATACTGCATGCTGACAAGATGTCGGTTCGACTCGGGACTCTGGTTTCTTTTTTTTTCTTCTTTCTTTTCTCTCGTCTTCTTCTTATTCTTTTTCTTTCGCAGGAATAGCCGACGATAAACAGTCTCTGGCCTCCGGGGAATATTCCAGCCCTCGTACAAACACAGCCTGGTTCCTTTCTGATGAGACCGATCCGGAACCTGTTCCATACCAGAACAACACGTGAACTGTATAGATATGACGCGTACAGTGTTTTCTCGATATAATTTGTACTGGTAATTTTGTGTCCAAAAATTTTTTTTTTTCGTTTACGTTTGAAAAAAAAATTTTTTTTCCATACATATCTCTTGGACATTTTGAAAAGACCTGTAGCTAAGGTCCTGCGAACGCACGTGGGTATTACAAGGCACCTTCGTTCCTTGGAATCAATCTACGATTCCTATTGTCAATCGGGTTTCAATTAGCCATGCTTCTAGAAAACCGGCCGATTTCACCTGTTTGTTCCTCGTTCGACGTACAAGGCAAAAAAAGATAACAGAAGAAAAGCAAGAAAGATAACAAAGCCACGACACAGCCTCTTTTCATCATTACACTGAACTTTTGGTCCGGGCCAGATTCGAACGGAAATTTGATTTTTTTTTGTTTGTTATTTTTAAGACTCCCCCCCCCCCCCCGTTACTGTTTCTATCAGTAAGAATTATTTTTACGTTTTTTTTATTAAAAAAAAATTTTTTTTCACAAAAATTTCAATATCTCATTTTCATTTTTCTTAACGTCCAGTAACTCAATCCTCGAACCAACTCCAATACGATCTTATGGCGTTAACGGTTTCGGTTTTACGATCTTACCCAAAAACGGTATTCGGGTAAATTCGTTCGAATGGCTCTTCTATGTACAAGCGACTCTTTGTCAATGTACAAATTCTTGGCAGCTGTAGTATCCAGGGATTACACGATTAAGCTATCTCGTATGGGCTGGTACCGTGGAAAGTGCTGTTTGGGAAATTTTCCTGAGTGCAGATGTCCGCCATACCGCAAAATACCCAGAACCGTATTACGGTCTGCGTGTGTGTGTATATATATATATATATATATATATATATATATATATATATATATATATAAGCAGACAAACAATATATCAACATGTTAGACACGGTTGCTACAACAGA